>CM075019.1:22547447-22557447 GCA_037576675.1 Pangasius sanitwongsei | reverse complement strand
CACCTGCACTTGAGAAAACTTTTCAGGTTTGAAACAAAATATAGCATTAAAATCAAAATCACACAGTCTGCGCCTACAAAGGATTATGCTTAAAATATCACTAAATACATCTGTTTATAATTATATTATTTCTGTACATTTGAGTAAAGGGTGCTAATACTTTTGCAGGTGACTATATATTGAGTGTGAGCTTCATGATGTTTGTTACTGAGAGTCGTTTCTGTGTTGGGACGCGACTGAAACACAACCGGGCAGCGGAATATGCTGTATTTTTGGAAACACTTAAGCACCGTCGTTTTAGCAGTAGCTTAGCAACAAGTCTTACACACACACACACACACACACACACAGAGAGAGAGAGAGAGAGAGAGAGAGAGCGCAATAAAGAACCTTGGATCATAGAGGAAACTGAAATAAGAAATATTTAATCCATTTAAATCCCTAAATCCCGTTGGCTTGGAGATAAAAAGCTTTATGGGAGAAAATTATTTTAATAATAATTGAATTTAATAATTCAGTCAATTTGTTGTCTGATTAATAACAGACGGAGAGACGAGACGAGACGAGACGACGGCTGGATCGTTTCTCTTCCCGCTTTGCTCCGTGTCACGTCATTCCCACGACGTTTCTCACACACTGAGCACTTTATACTACACGACAACTGATAGCTGGTCTCTCTTACTGTATTTCAGCCTGATTTACAGGTTTTATACTTCCACACAATTCAATATCATTCAAAATTAATACTTAAGACACTAATTACATTCTTCGCATGTCAAACTCTCAATTCAGTCACAATTCTGTGCATTTAAAGTTGCTTTATTAACAATATTTATACCACAGCACTGCTGAATTCTGGATTCTGATTGGTCAGAAAGTGCTGCATAATATTAATGCGCTCGTTATCGTTACGTATATCGTTTCTATAGCAACAGCTCATTCACAGGGACTCGTACTACGGATGCTTCGTATAAACGGATTTTTAAAAAACTGTTGACGTGGTGAAGTTTTCTGCAAGGAGAGTATATATTTATGTAACAGTTATGGAAGGAGTCTCCAGTGTCAGAAGTTTACGCTTCTCGGTAACATGACAAGCTGCGTTTTTTTCCGTCTTATTAACATCGAGAGAGAAAAGAGAGGCTGGTGAGGGAACGACTGTTTGTAGCTGCTATAACGTAAGCGAGAACAGGAAATAACTTGTTTTGCAAACATTAAATCTAACTATAAAAGGATAAAAAGTTTGATTTATAAAGATGTGTTATCATTGACCAGTTGGCTCTCCCTGAGTGAGGTGTGCTAAGAACGGTCTCAGAGCATTAAAAAACCACAGCAGGACGAATGGAGCTGCGTTCTGACAGACGTACTGAGGAACGTCCCTCACAGTGTCAGCCTCACAGGCTCCGCCCACACACCACACAGCGCCTGATATCTTTAGTACTGATATATTTTCTGGCCAGACGCTTGACACACCTCAACACACTGAGTTTCTGACTCGTAAACAAACTTTTGGAAACTGACACAACAAGCGCTGCAGAGAAAGCTACAGAAAGATACGATGTGGAAGAAGAAGTTATCTTTAAAAGTTATTAAAGAGTTTTGTTTAAAGCAGTTAGCGATGTGTAAATGATACAAGAGAAGGTCTGTGATTGGTCATCTGCTCGTCCTGTGAAAGTGGGCGGGTCTTAACCATGTTTAATGATGGTCTGATCTGAGTTAGAAAGGAAGCAAACTTGTTTTAAACTGTTTTCAGTGTGAACTTGTGTGTGTGTGTGTGTGTGTGTGTGTGTGTGTGTAAATAACAGGACCTGGTGAAATGGGTCCTTCCTCATGTTGCGACTGGCCAGAGGCTCATCAAATGGAAACACCACCGAGTAGTTCTTTGCGTAGGACTCGTGACTGCGCTCTCGGATCCAGTGGTTGTTGTTGGTTAGAGAATGGTGGAACCTCCTAACACACACACACACACACACACACACACACACAGTTGCATAATGTGTTTGTCAGCATGTAACACAGGCAACAGACCTCTGGATGTCGATACGAGTCAGTGGTAACGATGTCCCATACACTGCAGTGTGTGTGTGTGTGTGTGTATCTTGCAGCAGCTTTGACAGGCTGTTCTGCTGAAAAACAGCAGAAAACACACATACGTGCGCACACACACACACAGAGTATATCTGTATCTGTCTCTCTCATCGATTAACAATAATGCTTGTTTAGGCAGGGATTTAGAACCCCACACACACACACACACACACACACACACACACACACAATCTGTTACATACCTGATGTCGTAACCGTACATGTCCTTCTCAGGCCGCCCGTGAATGATCCAGTGCGCCAGCTCCTTCCCACAGCCTCCTCCCAGCATCATACCTGTCAATCAAATCCAATGGCCTGCTAATTAAACACGTCACACAGACAGGGCCAGAACTCTGACAACACGTGTTCTGGTCACAGGTCACACTGTGGAACTGTAGTCATCCCCAGACAGGAAGTTCTTCCTCATATCTGGAATCTCAAGGTGACAACATCAGGTTTATTTACTCATTACCATATTGTTCACTAAATAAAATGCCAGTTGTAGCTTCCGTCTAATATTAGCCAGCGTTAGCATAGAGGTGTGTTCATGTTAAATATTAGCGTGTTGGTTCCCGAGTGGTGCAACAGAAAAGCGTTCACTCTATCGCTGGGAAGTCGTGACTTCGAATCCCGACGATGGCCCAGCCGTCTGCGGCCGAAAAGCCAAGCGAGCAAAATTCCATGCCATCACAGAAGACGAGTGTTTACAGTGAAAACGTTCATCGCTGGAGGTAAAGAACTCCATTAAAGCGACTCTGCAGGACTCCAAGACTCACCGCTCACACCAATCAATATACGGTTTCAGCAAAATGTCAGAGAGAGAGAGAGAGAGAGAGAGAGAGAGAGCGAAAAAAGAAAAACAGAGACAGACAGACTGCAAGAGACACAGAAAGAGACACAGAAAGAGACAGAGAGAACGAAAAACAGAGACAGATTGAAACTGAGTGAGTGAGAGAGAGACAGCTGAAAAGAGACAAACATACAGACAGAGAAGAAAGAAAGAGCGAGAGAGACAGTGAGAGAGAGAGAGACAGTCAGAAAAGGAGAGAGACAGCTGAAAAAAAACAGAAACAGAGAGAGAAAGAAAGAGCGAGAGAGACAGTGAGAGAGAGACAGTCAGAAAAGGAGAGAGACAGCTGAAAAGAGACAGAAACAAACAGAGAGACAGAAAAGGAGAGAGACAGCTGAAAAGAGATAGAAACATACAGAGAGAGAGAGAAAGAAAGAGCGAGAGAGACACAAAAAGAGAGAGAGCCAGTGAGAGAGACAGTCAGAAAAGGAGAGAGACAGCTGAAAAGAGACAGAAACAGACAGAGAGAAAGAAAGCGTGAGAGACAGGCAAAAAAAGAGAGAGAGACAGAAAAGGAGAGAGACAGCTGGAGAGAGACAGAAAAGGAGACACAGCTGAAGAGAGACAGAGAGAGACAGAGAGAGAGAGAGAGAGAGAGAGACAGAAAAGGAGACACAGCTGGAGAGAGACAGAGAGAGAGAGAGAGACAGAAAAGGAGACACAGCTGAAGAGAGACAGAAACAGACAGACAGAGAGAGAGAGAGAGAGAGACAGAAAAGGAGACACAGCTGGAAAGAGAGAGAGAGAGAGAGAGACAGAAAAGGAGACACAGCTGGAGAGAGACAGAAACAGAAAGAGAGAGAGAGAGAGAGAGGCAGATGTAGTCATCACAATAACAGTGTCTTCATCATGCTTTACTAAAAAAAAAAAAATACATGAATAAATAATTAAATAAATGAAATTAAAAAATGAATAATTCATTTCTGTCGCCTGGAGAACAGAATGATTAGATCACTGAGGAGGACAAATGTGACGGTCGCCTTAGAAACTCGTCTTCACGCTCCTCAAATCCAGAGAAGCTGCGTCTCCAACAGCTTCATATTCACTACACGTGTTCACTACAGAGTGGACGACAAGGCTACAGGAAAACCAGAGGAGCCAACAGGAAGTAGATTAAGGACGCAAAAGTGAAAAGTATGTCACATGCAGTTTATCCAAAAAACAGACAGAGAGGCAGCTATAAACACCTCCCTGTCTCTCTCTCTCTGTCTCTCTCTCTGTCTCTCTCTCTGTCTCTCTCTCTGTCTCTCTCTCTCTCCGGGGAACGGATTTCCTGAGAGTTATTTTTTTAAACCCGAGGAAAGAGGCGAGTGGGCGGAGCCACTGAACAGATGCAATATTAGGGGACATGAAGGGAACCAGACAGAGAGGACACAAGGTCTCCGTGACCGTGCATACTGATCCTCATCTCCCACACGCGCACACACACACACACACACACACACACACACACACACACACTCTCTCTCACACACAGGTTCACCTCTGAGGAATCCCGTGTTACAGCACTGTGCGCTCTAATTACAATTACCTCTACTGAATGTACAAATCTAATAAATTACATATCAAAGAAGACAAAAAGACAAAAACAAAGTAAAGAGAAAGAAAGAAAGAAAGAGAGAAAAACAATGATGGAAGGAGTGAAGGAACGAAGGAGTTTAAGCTGCCTTGGTGCTGGTCATATTCTACACCAGAATTAGAAGGAATCTTTGCTGTGTGTGTGTGTGTGTGTGTGTGTGTGTTACCTGCACTGTTGAAGCCACATCCCAGGAAGAATCCTCTGACCTCAGGAGCCTCGCCCATCAGCGGCTTGTGATCTGCAGTGAATGATTCTGAAGAGCAAAAAAAGAAACATTTTTGTAATAATATTTATACTTTTAATTTAATTTTTTTAAAATAAGAGCCCATTAAAAAGTGGTCCAGCAGATGCACTTTCCCTCCTCACTCACTGTCTGGAGATGAACACGTCCTGTTGATGCCAATTTTTTAGCACAGACTGTAAGTGATTCTGATTTACAACCTGACTCACTGATTCACTGAATCATGTGACAGGAAGACAGAGACCCTTCATGTGAAAAGATTCATTTTACCCTAAAACAAACACATTATTTATTCATTTTTCCCCCTCACAAAAACAAAGGTTTTACAGTCATGCTATACCGGCTTAAAAGCCGTATTGTATTTGATTTTCCATCGTCTGTTAAACCAAGAGAGCGCACGCGTTTGGTGTCGCTGGCTTTTAGCGTAGCACCAGAAGCCGTATTTACCTGCCGTGTGTGTGGACGTGACCTGGAGCTCCTGCGCTGTGACAACAACATTTCACACCTGTCAGCTCCCATCAGAGCGAGTCACAGCCTCAGGAGCTACAGCCTCGGCCAATCAACACACACACACACACAATGCCGTGAGCCAATCAGCAACGCGGTCATGGACAACGTGATGCACAAACTCCATTTCCATCGGTTTCTGAATTCCAGCTATACAGAGTGGTTCTGACGTGGCTCGAGCTGTCGATCGGATTGTTAGCCCTGCATATTAGCCATGTTCTGCGTCTGTGTACGTCTACATGCATGTACCTGGTCCACAGACGGTGGATTTGATCCCAGTCCGCTCCAGAGCAGGCACTCGGTTAACTGCTCCCTCGATGTGCTGCATGAAGACGTCCCAGTCCAGGTCAAACAGGCTGAAGGCAAATTTATCCGACACCTGTACGACAAAAACACAGACTTAATACAAGCTGCGCACGATCAGATAAATCACAGACGGGGACAGCGAGAGAGCCATTCAGACATCCACAGACACAACCACAGATATCCATAGATGGCCACAGATTCACACATTCAACCACAGACAATCAGAGACACAACCAAAGATGACCATTGACAACAGATGCAACCACAGACAATTACAGACATGACCACAGACACAACCAGAGAAAACCACAGAATCACAGGTATGACTACAGTCAGCCACAGACACAACCAGAGATGAACACATTCACATACACAATCACTATCACAGACTCCAAAAGACACAACAGCAGAAAACCACAGACGTGCACAGACACAAACGTGGATGACTACAGACACAACCAGACAACTGTACACATAATCACAAATGACCAGACACGCAAACACCCACAAAGACAGACACAACCACAGACAATTATAGATGCAATCACAGACAGAACCACAATCAAATACATGAGATGAGATTAGATACATGATCACATAGACTCCAACAGACACAACAGCAGACAACCACAGACGACCGGAGCCACAAGCACAGACAACTACACACACAATCAGATGACAACACACAATGTCAGAAAACTGTAGAAACAACCATAGATGACCATAAACACAACCTCAGACAACTATAGACACCAATCACCCAAATACCCACAGACACAGACACAACCACAGACCATTACAGACATAACCACAGATGACCAGACACCCAATCTCCCAAAAAACAGCTACAGACACAATTATAGATGACCAGGCACTCACACAACCACATATGACCACAAACACAACCTCAGCCAAATATAGACACAAACAAAGATGACCAGACACCCAAACACTCACAGACACACCCACAGACCTGACCACACAACCACAGATATAACCACAGACACACCCACAGACCTGACCACGCAACCAGGTATCCACAGACAATCAGACACAAACACAGCAAAAACAACCAACAGCCTCATGCCCACAGAAACAACCACAAATATCCACACACAACTGGATGCGTATAAGCACCCACAGACACCTACAGATATGTACAGACTAGAGAGACAGAGACAACCACAAACAGAATCACACACTCACAATCACACACACAAACACACAAAACTACAGATGCATACAGACACAGACATGCAGCAGCTTGTTTAGAAGCACACGGGCCTTCACAGGCACCAGCACACCGAGACAGACACTCAGCAGGCAATTAACTCGTCTGCGATATGGTCAAGAACATGACAGAAGAAGCACTCTACGCCAAACTGTTTGTCATACACCCACAGTAATGTGTGTGGAGCACTTCCTCATGCCAAACACACACACACACACACACACACACATCATGGTGTAAGAGACACAAATATTCTAAAAGTGAAACTTTAACTTGAGTGAGCCTGTGCTGCTGTCGTGACTGAAATTGGATAAAAACTCCCACACAATGACTGAAATTAGAAATGTGCAAACACTCGCACATCCCACCCAGAAACACTGCAGCTTTAAACAAGCGTTTCTTTCCGACTGTGTGTGTACGGTGACAGCGACCCCCTGCCGGACACTCACCTCGTCCCAGAAGATGGGGTTCTGCTCGTAGCCTCCCACAGAGAGAGCGTCGCCCTGCAGACGAAGGTAGACCGAGGCGTCGTGGTCCCGCACGTTGGGCATGTTCTGGAAAAAAGTCAACAAACGGAACCAAGGTTAAGGTCACGTTCATTAAAACAGGACCAGTTTTGGAGGAAAAAATGTGATCTTGAGTGAACGTCTATCCAAAATGAGGTGCGTTACCGAATTAGCTAAATTAATCAAACACGTGTAAATTAAGTTGTAATCCTGGATTCTGATTGGTCAGAAGGTGTTGATTAATTCTCTATAACAGCAGCTCTGACAGTAGCGCAGCTTTATATTAATGCACTCGTTCAATACGTTATCGTTTCTCAATTCAATTCAAACGTTTTTTTATAAAGCACTTTAAAAACCAGAGTGTACCAACGTGCTGTACAATTACCAAAGATATATTATACAAAGAAAGAAATAAAAGAAAATTAAAAATACATAAAACACCACAAATTTCTATAGTATGTTTCTAGGTTTCTATAGTAACAGCTAACATAAATGGATTTTAAAAATCGTTGATATGGTGAAGTTTTCCATATGGAGAGTAAATGTTTATTTAACACTGGAAGGAGTCTCCAGTGTCAGCGCTTTGTTACAGTCAGGATGTAACAAGCTGCGATTTTTATCTTATTAACTTCAAGAGAGAGAGAGAAAAGAGGGACTGGTGAGAGAACGACCGTTTATAGCTGCTATAACGGAAGTGAGAACAGGAACGAACTTGTTTCGTGTAGAAGAAAAGTAACTGTAAACAGACAAAGAGTAGGATATGTCATTGTTTAGTTAAAACAAATACACTGTAATCGGTGGTATATTGCTGTGGTATAAGAGAAATAAAACACATGGGGATGTGCTGTTATAGGAAATTAATCAACTTTGGGGTGGAAGCAGTAACTCCACTTCATTACACCACCCTGTTGTGGATTATTTTCCTACAGCATGACACCAGGTGTTTTATTCCTGACATGGACCAAGAACATTATTTTCCCCCAAACTTTTTCATTCTGGAATACAGAGCGAAGTAACAATGCTGCAGTTTTTACAACTTTACATAATAGTTTTAAAAAACGGTCACAATACACAGTAATACACTGTTGTCCACCAATTTTCCCCTTCTGCTGCACACACACACACACACACACACACACACAAACCCTTTTTAAACACAAACATTAAGGAAATCATCATACAGAACGAATCTAGATGATGGATTAAAGACACGTGACCCTAGTCGGCTGTGTTTGCTCAGCCTGATGGTCCATGTGAAGTGCGCACTAGTTTAAGGGCTTAATTTTCTCAGATCAGTGAGCTTCTGTTCTCTCGATTCATCATCGTGCTCATATGTCAATTAGCATGCGGGCGACATGAGAACACTGCAGACTGCTAGCGAGATGAAAGAAGCGAAACACAGCGTCTACTGTAATGCTGAGAGAGAGACAGCGGACATCTGGTGGACAGAGCTACTGAAACCTCTCTCTCTCTCACACACACACACACACACGCGCGCGCGCTTGCTCTCTCTCGCAGCAGGGAGGTTGCATAATGTTAGCTGAGGCTTTCAGCTGTGGAGAAGCACGATTTCACGGTGCCTGTTGTGTTTCTGCTGGTGCAGTGTGAAAGCTGTGTTATTGCATAAGGAGGGATAAGAATAACAGTGTCACTTTATTCTGAGACACTCACCACCCACACACACAGAGTGAGAGAGAGAGAGACACACACACACACACACACACACACACACACAAAGTGAGAGAGAGACACACACACACACACACACACACACACAGAGCTGCTACAAAGAAATGAAATGGACAGAATTTCATGTGTGAGGAGGAAAGCAAGACAATGTAAGAGATAGACCAAGAAAGAATTATGAGACGAAAAGAGAGAAAGAATTATGGAGAATATTTATGAAGAGGACGTTACTTTGAGGGGAGTAGGTGGGGGGCGGTGTTTGGGCGTCACGGGGAACATTACGGGGGAGTGTTACGGGGGAATTTAGGGGGCGGAGTTACTGGGTGACGCAACAGGGGGCCTTACGCAGAAGAGAGTTACAGGGGAGTGTTTTGAGGGGGAACGTTATGTTACAGGTTACAAAAGGGATGTTACTGTTACTGAGGGGACATTGAGGGGGGAAAGGTACAGATGAGACAGCTGCAGAGTAGACGGTACAGAGACGTTACAAACAGATGTTACAGAGAGGGTGCTACACAGGGAAAAGTACTGTTACACATGGAATGGTACAGAAGGTATTTTACTGTTACAGAGGAGATGTTACTAACACGGTAGGAATAATTACGCATGGGACGGGACAGAGGGGAGGGTACGGAGAGGGAGTTACAGATGGGAGGTTAGAGAAGGGACAATACAGATGGGACAGTATAGAGAGGACAGTACAGAGGTGACATTATAAGAAAATGTGTTACAGAAGGAAGGTACAGAGGGGATGGTGTAGTTACAGAGGGGACAGATGGGTATGTTACAGAAGGGAGGGTACAGAGGGGATGGTGTTGTTACAGAGGGGACAGATGGATATGTTACAGAGAGGAAGGTACAGAGGGGATGGTGTAGTTACAGAAGGGACAGATGGATATGTTACAGAAGGGAGGGTGAGGAGGGGATGTTACTGTTACAGAGGGGACAGATGGATATGTTACAGAGAGGAAGGTACAGAGGGGATGGTGTAGTTACAGAAGGGACAGAT
>CM075019.1:22522843-22533966 GCA_037576675.1 Pangasius sanitwongsei | reverse complement strand
TTTGAGCCTGGTTCCTCTCAAGGTTTCTTCCTCATATCATCTCAGGGAGTTTTTCCTCACCACCGTCACCACTGGCTCACTCTTTAGGGATAAATTCACAGTGATAATTCACATATTTACAATATATTTTTTTTGTGAATCCATTTAATTCTATAAAGCTGCTTTGTGACAATGTTTACTGTTAAAAGCGCTATACAAATAAAATTGAATTGAAGTGAATTGAATTGTTATAGTAATGCGTGACACCTGGAAGCAGGTGCAGTCGAACATTGACACAATATTCTTTTTTCCATTTTTACAACTTTTTGATTTATCTTTATTCTGTATCATCCATCCATCCATTTTCTGTGCTGTTTATCCTGCACAGGGTCGCAGGCAGCCTGGAGCTTATCCCAGGAGACTCGGGGCACAAGGCAGGGGACACCCTGGACGGGGTGCTAACCCATTCACACACTACGGACCATTTGGTAATGCCAATCAGCCTACGACACGTGTCTTTGGACTGGAGGAGGAAACCGGCGTACCCAGAGGAAACCGCCGAATCACTGGGAGAACATGCAAACTCCACACACACAGGGCGGAGACGGGATTCCAACCCCCAACCCTGGAGGTGCGAGGAAAACGTGCTGACCACTAAGCAGTAAACCACTAAGCCATTATTGTCTGGCTCTCTCCTAAGTGTAATTTATGTTCTCAAGGGTCTCTGGGCATGTATCTGCACTTCTTCTGGGACTGTCCTTCTCTTTCGCCTTTTTGGACCCAGCTCTCACAGGACTTGTCGCATTTGCTGGGCATGGATTTAGTTTTGACTCCACGCCTCTTCTTCTTGAATGATTTCTGGGACCTTGTCCTTGACATTATCCCCTTGACAAAGGAGTTTATTGTTGGCTGCCCTCACACGATGGACAGGTGGACGTGTGGGCGTGTCTTTACCTGGCATTATATCTATGGAACTCTCAACTGCTCGTATACATGGGGCTCAATCTAAGACCTTGGACATATGGCATGTTTCTTTTGCTATTGTGTTGCCATTTCTCTCTTCTTTATAAACTTAAAACTCAATGAAACAGTTGTCAACAAAAAGACAGGTGAACCTTCACCCCAGTCTGAAGTCGTGTGCACTCTGGAGCAGGTTTCTCTTTAAAGCCCTCTCTGATTTAACGTCCATCATCCAAACTGTCTTCAGGTCCCATCCTCCGTGACCTTTCAGCAGCCTTGAACACGAATCACCACACAACACAACACTCTCCTGTCCATCCTCACGAGTCTTGGAATTCGTGGCACAGCATGGTGATGATTTGTTTCTTACCTGGAGCGACGCTCGTATCAGGTGACATACTGCACAAACTGTCAAACCATCTGCTTATTAAAAAGAAAACCCAATCGCTTACCATGCGTAATTTCATTATTTTAAAAAATATCATCTCTGACCTTATCCGTAGCAAACGCCAGACTAAAGACCAGTGCAAAAAAGCACATTATAATAATCAAAAAAGATTTATTTAAATGACATCATGTGTTACATTATTATACAGTTTATTTTAGTGTTTTGTGGAGGAAAAATAACCAGAATCTTAACATACGACATCTTTTCATCATCTGCACTTTTTCAGGAGAAAAAGATACAAAGGAGGATGAAAAGGTTCAGGAAATAAATACGAGAAATCATGAGGATGTGGATGATGATGATGAGGAAACGTACCGAACCAACTGGAAATTATACAGAAAAAGAAAATAACTGCGTCTGATTAATATGCATGCACACAGGTACACACTTTGCTCTGTCTCTGATTGTCTTTAGCATGAGATGTGCAAAGTAGCTGTTTTATTGTCTGACTAAATTACACTTTGGTCATTGTAAATTAAGTGTTTAACACTGACTTATTTATATAGTAATTTTTTTTTTTTTACTTTTTAAAAAAATGAGCAATAAACATTACAAATACTTAAAAATGCTAAATGATTGGGATGCCACAAAGTTTAAAAAACATAAAATAAAAAATAAAAAAATATCTAATGCAACCACATACAGTGCAGCCTGTGGATTTGGATCAGACAAACACAATTTTTTTTTTTTGGACACAAAGATTTTTTGTTTCTCTGCTCGTGGATGTCCATACGAGATGAACCACACAGGACATTTCAACCTTTTTACCCTAAAAGTCTCTGATTTTAGGAAATTAAACGTAGGGCTGGAGTTGATTCTAGATAATGTGGCCTTTAGATCTGTTCTTACTCAACAAGAGCACCAAAGATGTGACAGTACACCAGTAAACAGACCAGCATGAGACGGAATAAAGTGGAATAAAATGGGAATAAAGTAATAAAAATGAACTGTTTGGTGCATTTTTTGTAGCACCAAAAAATTCCAGACCTTCAAGGTTTTTCCCAGACTGACTGCTTAAACTTTGCAGCCTTTCTATCTTCAGTTTTCATTGCTTTAAAAGGACAAAAATTGTGTTAGATTCTGCACAGACTGCACTGTATGTACCTGAGAAAACACACACACACACACACAGGTCATTAAAGATCTCCTGTTTGTCACAGTTTGCGGTTCCCGGGTGTCCATGTTTAGGAACGTTCTCCATTACGAGCTGTACGGTGACCTTTCACAGTACACACATGTCCAGAACGTCTCTCTGTCTCTCACACACACACACATTCAGCTCTGTGTTTCACAGCTCGTCCCTGTAGGCGGCGCTCTGAATGCCAGCCGGTGGAGCTCCGCCCTTCAGGCTCTTGTACGAGCCCCTCCAGTCCGTGGGGACGTTATCATCGTCCCACAGCGTGGACGTCTCCGTGTCGCTCACCCACTCCGCATCGCCCGCGTAATGACACGGCTGCACCAGCAGGGGGCTTGCTGAGAACGCCTGCAGGTTCCGGTTCAGGAAGTGCGATTTGTAGTCTTCACTGTACAGACACACACACACAAACAGATCAGTGTCATTGCCATACATGTTGAATTTAATCCTGCTTCATAACTCGTTTCTCCCGGGGCTGAGTAACAGAGTTAACACTTGAATCTCCTGTGAGATTTCATTGCTTCTCCTAGTAGATGTGTTGAAAGTGTCCTTGCCTAAAAAGCGTGTTTTGTCACTTGACTGCATGGAGGAGTTTCTGGACCTCAACTATGTTGCTTTGACTTCCCCACACGCTAGACTATCACTGTCGATATATGAAACGCTCGGCCATCCGTGGCATCAGGTCTGACTCCGCCCCTTTCTCAAATTCCTTAGTTAAAGTTCCTCCCAGCAGTTAAAAGATTTTAGTGCCACTTATGAGAACTCTTAAAGGATTAGATATGATTTTTTTGGAGAATTCAGCTCCCAGGATACGGAGCACACACACACACACACACAGCCACAGAGACACACACCCAGACACACAGTCAGACACACACACACATATACATATACAGTATTTTACCACTAGAAAGAAGCTTCAGAGTAGAGCTACCAAAAAATCCCAGGGTTCTGTATTATTTCTGGACCATGAGCTTAAAGAGTTTAAAATGAGAAAACCATGCAGCAACCCTAACCACACAAACCTCCTAACTATAAGTTTATTTTAAATCTTAAACATATGGTTATGACAATTTATACCATATAACAGCACAGGCTTGTCCAGAGACACCAGAACACTGGATTAGACAGATTTACTGCAGAGAAACTGGCATTATAGAAACATTCCTGAATCTGAAATGCTCTAAAATACACTCATTAAAAGCAATCGAAGTGTGTTTTACCGCTAATAATAAGTAAGGGAAAAAATAATCACCGTGCCATGATGTTATAGGAAAATAATCCACGATGGCGCTGAAGCGGAGTTTCTCTTCCCACCCTGAAGCTGATTATTTTCCTATTACAGTGTTTTCTTCCTCTTATACCACACACTACAATTTTTAATTTATTAAAAAAAAGACACGTCATGCTTTTTATTCATTTATTGTTACATTTAATGTCCGTGAAACAAGTTAGTTCCTGTTCTCACTTACGTTATAGCAGCTATAACCAGTTAATAAGACAAAAAAAAAAAAAAACATTTACCATGTTACAAAGAAGTGTAAACTCCTCTGTGCTGAAGATGTCAGCAATCTTAAAGCTACAGCTTCACCTCTGACTGTAACAAAGCGCTGACACTGGAGACTCCTTCCATAAATGTGAAACATTACCTTACAGAAAACTACATTATACCAACGATTACACTCGTTAATGTGGAGCGTCTGCTGTACGAGCCCCTGTGAAGGAGGAAAATAATCAGCTTCGAGGTGGTAACTCTAACCTCACGCCATCACGCCACCCGGTCACCTGGTCTGACGCTCTGGTCATACTCACTTGGGATGTTTGTCGTACATGATGGGCAGGAACTCGTCCACAGGAAGCATCTTGGAGATCGGCTCAGCGTTGATCAGCTTCTGAGCTCCCTGCAGTGAGATGGCGTAGGACAGCGTCCAGTACGAATAACCAGCAACCACCAGGTTCTTCACCGTCTCCACCTGCTCCTCCTCACCCGGGTTCACCTGCTTTCTGCCCAGGTATCTGAAACACGCACACACAACATTTCCATCCAGATGTTTCACTATTTTTATTTAAAAGACCAAACCGCAGGCAAAAGAAAATGCAAATCGAGTACCAGCATCAACTAACGTCCATCAACTACTATGGTGTGTGTATATAAGCCACATATAGTGAGACATGACATCATCAAAAGAATCCCAGCCAATCACACGCAAGCATTGATGATGATGTCATGTGATCATTTATTCCAACACACCAGACATTACGCCTCAGGTAAGCTTCAGAGATGTTCTTCTGTAAAAGTTTTTGGCTAAAGTTTCTTGCATATCCATTTAGTGGTTTTTTTTTTGTTTTTTTTTAATTAAGATGAAAAACAATGAGAGGTTTCCACGGCAACGCACTGACAGACACGACGTCACTCACATGATGTCCCAGTCGAGCTCGGCTTGCTCCACCTCCTCCATCATCCTTATCAGGCGCCGTTTGAAGTTGCCCTGAAACCGAACATCGTCCTCGAAGATCAGCACTTTGTCCAGCTGCATGTCCACCATCTGAGAGAGAGAAACGAGTCACACACACACACACACGCACATACACACACACACACACAAACACAATATACCAAACTTATCACCAGCTATTAGCTTAGTGAATCTGTACACAGAAAACACACACTGCGTAAACAGTATATAAATACACAATAATGTTAAAATCCAAGTATGCTGGTATTAATAAGCACCGTAAAACTGCAGGCAGAAATCACACTACATGAAAAGTATGCAAGTATGCAAGAATGTTAAAACGCAAGCATAGTAGTATTTTACAATTCAGGTATAAATAAATATGCACCATAAAACTGCATGTAGAAATCACATGAACAGTATACAAGTATGTTAAAATCAAAGTATGCTAGTATATTTCAAGTATGCTAGTATACATCAGCTCAATACAATTGTAGGAAGACATCACACACTGCGTTGACAGTATGCAAGTATGCAAGTATGCAAGAATGTTAAAAAGCAAGTATGCTAGTGTAATTTAAGTATGCGAGTATAAATATAATAGCACAATAAAACTATAAACAGATATCTCACACTGTGTGAATAGTATGCAAGTATGCAAGTATGTCATTATAAATAAGCACAATAAAACTGCATGTAGAAATCACATACTGCATGAACAGTATGCAAGTGTGTTCATTATAAACAAGTTCCATAACATTTCTGGCAGACATCACGTTACACGTAAAAAGTATGCAAGTATGCAAGAATGTGAGTATAAGTCAAGTAGGATGTATGTAAGAGTGCAGAGTATGAAAAAGTATGCAAGTATCTTAAAATGAAAGTATGCTAGTAAAAATAAGAGCCATGAAACTGCAGGTAGAAATCGTACACTGTGTGAATAGTATGCAGGTATGCAAGCATGATTTAATGTAAGAATGCTAATATAAATTAAGCATGCTAATATAAATAAGTGCAATAAAATAGCAGGCAGAAATCATACACTGCATGGACAGTATGTAGCTATGATAGTATGTTAGTACTGAAGTATGTTAGTATGCATATATGTTAGATTTATGGCTCATAACCATAAACAGAAATCACACACTTCATTTTCGAATTCTGAATAGTATGCAAGTATGCAAACATCGTAATGTTGTTCATTAATCACGAGGCCTGTATGTGATTCACTGGTCAAAGAAAATAAATTACTTTTACATGTAACCATTTGAAAGCATGAGTGTGTGTGTGAGTGTGTGTGTGTGTGTGTGTGTGTGTGTTTGGAGGAGCTTCTCACCTCCTTCCAGATGTAGTAGTGGCTGAGGAAACATCCCACCTCCCCTTTTGTGAGAGTGCGGCCGGAGAATGGGTCATAATAACCAGGCAGGAGGTCCACACCCAGGATCTTAATATCACTGCTGTTCAGAGCTCTACACACACACACACACACACACATTAATAAATTTACACCACAGCACTCATGGATTTCTGATTGGTCAGAAGGTGTTGATTAATTTTCTATAACAGCAGCTCTGACAGCAGCGCAGGTTTATATTAACTATTACGTTACTATAGTAACAGCTCATTCACAGGGTAGAGGTTTATTTAACATGTATGGAAGGAGTCTCCAGTGTCAGCGCTTTGTAACAGTCAGAGGTGAAGCTGTAACTAAGTTTTCTGACATCTTCAGGACGGAGGAGTTTACGCTTCTTTGCGGTTTCTCGGTAACACGACAAGCTGCGTTTTTTGTCTTATCAATGTCAAGGAGAAAAAAGAGAAGCTGGTGAGGGAACGAGTGTTTACAGCTGCTATAACGTAAGAGAGGACAGGAACTAACTTGTAGCATGAACATTAAATGTAACTATAACAGCACAACAAGTACGACACAATGCCGTACTTTAATTAATAATCAAGTGTAATCATTGGTGAATTGCTTTGGTGGAAGAGGAATAAAACTCTTGGGGATTTGCTGTTATAGGAAAATAATCGACTTCGGGGTGGTGACAGTAACTCTGCACCACTCCGTCGCTCGGTATTTAAAGGTGAAGGTGTAGAACTGACGCTCCATCCACAGCATCCACCACTTTAGCGTTGATCTCAAGCTCGTAGAGAGACCACATCATCCTCTCTCTGCGGTCGGGCCGCCTGCGCAGGTTTATCAGGTAAACCTGAAGAACACACACACACACACACACACACTGCAATTCACCATTCTTACAGATTTAATCCTTTAATTCTCACACAAACATGACTTGATCTCTCTGGAGGTTTCACACGAACATGAAGCCATGTGATGAGTGTTTATATACGGAGCAGACAGGAAGCAGCTGCAGGTTCGATGTTTACTCACCTCATCAAAGCCCATCAGGTCCGACTGCTTGGGAGGAACGTGCACGTAGCGGGACAAATACATGGGCGGTCCATCGACTGCACAGAAAACCATTACAGAACAAGGGAATGTTATTTGTACCTTTTTTTTTTGTGGAATTATCTGTTTGGTTGGTTTTCAGTTTGAGTATTGTACTGCCTGTAAGTCCCAGAAATCCAGCATTATAGGAGAAAATAAATAAAAAAAACAACTAAACAACTACCATTTTTCTCAATACAAATATTTAGATATATCCAGTCAGTAAACACACGGTTAACGATCCTGCGTTGACACAAATCTTTAACAATCCTAATTTCCTCAAACCTACTTTGATTTCCTATAAGTCAAATTATTTGGATTTCTTCTTCCGTACTCAGATACATCATGATCTGTAAAAAAATATATAAAACTACACATTAATTCTGTGACTGGATGGATGTATGGGACACCCTGTATTTATCACTGCTGCATAACGGAGAAGGTGAAGTCTTTGGAGAACTACGTCCTCTAAACACACTCTGCAGGAAGATGAAAATTCGGCTGGAGTTTACACAAACAAGCGGAAAAGGGCTTAAAGAAATAAAACTGTAAACATGTAAACAACACAATCTGATACTTTACATGACAAACCAGGATGTACAGGAGTGAAAACAGTATTTTTCTAGATATGATGCCCCAATCCTCAAGACGTTTCCAGATTTTTAGATGTTAATTTCTCCAGATGTAATGATTAGACATCTGGGTTAAGCACATACTGGCTGAAGGGACTTTTGACTTCGGACCACAGTAACGAATTTCACTTTTTAGCCAATTAAATTAATAATTCTTTTGTGTTTTGTGTGTTCATCTGAGAATATAAAATTCATATCATTTAGACGTGTTACAGAAAATTACTCGAAGCCTTCTGACTGATCAGCACTGCTGTACATTCCAGTATAATCCATCACCGTAAACCAACTAAACCACCAACAGGCAAATCGCACTCACTCAAAGCCTCGAGGTAGAGATGGACGAAGTTAATGCGGTCGTCCTCTACGGTCTGGTGCGGCTTCGCGGGAACGTTCAGGTAGCCGTAACGTTCTTTATTACTCACGTACATCTGTACCTCTGCGGCAACACAACACAACATTTAGTCTCATTAACACACTCGGTAGTATAACATAACATGCACCAAAAATATTACACACTGCAGCATCGAAACAACGTTGTGCATTAAGTGTGAAATGTGTGTTAAACAGAACACATACAGCACAATGCAGAAGTATTAACCCCCTTTGAACTTTTCTACATTCTGTAGCGTTACAACCTGGAAATCAAGTGGACTTTTTGTACGTTTTGTACTCATTGTACTCATTGTACGTCACGAATCTATGCAAATTAGTAAGAGTGTAACGATACACTCCGGGCATTCGATTCGATTCACGATACTGGCTTCATGATTCAATTTGATTCTCCGAATATTTTGAACAAAATTTGAACGAAGAAAAATGATGATTGAAAAGACTCCTGTTTTAATATCTGAATCATAAACAATGCAAAACAATGTGCAAATAAACATGTAAATAATGTAAATGTGTAAATGCGTAAATAAAAAGTATTATGTATTAAAATTCTGGCCTCAACACAAAGTGCTACGTTTGGTGGAAACTTAACACTGCTCATTATCCTGAGAACACCATCCACGTTGGGAAGCATGGTGATGGTAGCATCGTGTTGAGCTTTGAGCGTTCCATGTTGGTGTATCATGGTGAAAACTATAGTCGTGAATTTTCATGATGGATTTTTGTACCTGAAACTCTGCAGGAGAAGGCAAAGACGATGATGTCGTCGTAGGGCCAGGAGTAATCGGCGTGCGGCGGGTAGAAGGCCAGCTTCTTGGTGCCCTCCTTGCGCAGGTCCAGTAGCATGGTGGAGTGGACCATGGGAACAGGGTAACAGCCTTTCCGGTACCGGTTCCTGGTCGGGAAATATTCGGCTGTGCGACGATAGTAACCCTAAAATACAGCCATAATATATCTAACAATAGACGTACCACAGACATCATTAATAAAGTTTATGTTAAACTGGGTGAGATCTACATAGCTGACTGACTGGATAGCTAATTTTGTAATTTTGTCACAAGAAGAAGAAGGTGCGCTACCTAACACAAAACTGAACACTGACCAAAAATACGACGAATTTAAAAAAAAAAAAAAAACATTGTAAGAATGTTATTTAAACAATGACGCGTCGTACTCTTTGTCTGCTTATAGTTCAATTTAATGTTCGCAAAACAGGTTAGTTCCTGTTCTCGCTTCCGTTATAGCAGCCGTAAACACTCGTTCCCTCACTCTTTTATCTCTCTCTTGAAGTTAATAAGAAAAAGCGCAGCTTGTCATGTTACAGAGAAACTGCAAAGAAGCGTAAACTCCTCCGATAATGTCAGAAAGCTTCAAACAAGTTACAGCTTCACCTCTGACTGTTACAAAGTGCTGACACTGGAGACTCCTTCCATACACGTTAAATAAACATTTATTCACTTTAGAAAAAACGTCACCATATCAACCATTTTTTAATCTGTTTATGTGGAACGTCCGCTGTACACGTCCCTGTGAATGAGCTGTTACTATAGAAACGATAACGTATTAGAACGAGTGCATTAATATAAACCTGCACTACGGTCAGAGCTGCTGTTATAGAGAATTAATCAACACCTTCTGACCAATCAGAGTCCAGAATTCAACACTGCTGTGCTGTAATGGTGTTTTACCTGAGGCGTGATGCCACACCAGTAGTTGGAGTAGGCAGACTGAGAATCCAGCATGGGGGCGATCACTGACTTATTCTCAGCCATGAGGAGGTTCAGAGTATCCGGGTTGGTCAGGATGTTGTCTGTGTCTGCAAACTACAGACCACAAATCACACACACGCACACACACACAACACACACAACACAAAATTACCCAACAATGCAGGTAACTGGGCAGAAGTGAGTATGAGAGTCACAGTACTGGAGATTTTATTCAAATTTCAAAGAGACGCTTTCTTTACTGTGTGAGATAGGTTATAGAAAATTAAAAAAGGCATATGTGTGTGTGTGTGTGTGTGAGGTCACAGATCATTAACTTTACCCTACCAGGATATAATCAGCCCAGCGTTTCTTGGCAAAGTTCAGCGCTGCCTGTTTGAGCCTCATGACGTGTTCATAGCGGCCGTTACTCCAGTGTTTAGGCCCCATTTCACCCGCATAAGACCTGCAGAGGGAGAGAAAACACTCACAACCCTCCACTTTATACACCGCGGCTGAAGAAACGAGAAAAGCACACGAGATGATGTAATTGTTTACCGCTGAATAAATACTGAGACACACACTGAGACACACACTGAGACACACACTGAGACACACACTGGCAGGTTAAAGCATGTCCACTCATTCCTGAGCTCAGAGTACAGAGCGAGTGAATGTCTGCCTCCCGGGGCAGCTGGGATACGACGCCTCCATCACTGACTCACTCAGACATGTTCGAGTTTTAAAGGAGGCGTGGCCTCTGTGTGTCAGTCTCACTGAAGAAGGCGTGGAGTCTGTGTTAGTCTCAGTGAAGGAGGCGTGGTCTCTATGTGTTAGTCTCAGTGAAGGAGGTGTGGCCTCTATGTGTACCAGTCTCAGTGAAGGAGGTGTGGCCTCTATGTGTTAGTCTCAGTGAAGGAGGTGTGGCCTCTATGTGTACCAGTCTCAGTGAAGGAGGTGTGGCCTCTATG
>CM075019.1:22506550-22522743 GCA_037576675.1 Pangasius sanitwongsei | reverse complement strand
AAGGAGGTGTGGCCTCTATGTGTTAGTCTCAGTGAAGGAGGTGTGGCCTCTATGTGTACCAGTCTCAGTGAAGGAGGCGTGGTCTCAATGTGTACCAGTCTCAGTGAAGGAGGCGTGGCCTCTATGTGTCAGTCTCAGTGAAGCAGGCGTGGTCTCAATGTGTCAGTCTCAGTGAAGGAGGCGTGGCATCTGTGTTAGTCTCAGTTAAAGAGGCGTGGCCACTATTTCAATTTTTTGGCCTTGTTTCTCAGTGATATCTAGAGCATTTTCCTTTTTTTTTACTTTTTACAATATTGGCTAAACCACTCTTTTTTAATACAACCTACTCCACCCTCATAGTCTAAAAATTCATATTTATTTCCTGCATTTGAGAAACATATGGCAGTGAAAATGAGGAAGTCTTACGTCGGCTTGTCCATGGGCCTCCACTCCACGTAGTGGTAGTACTGCTGCATGACGGTCAGCCATTCCCTCAGGACTGCAGTGGTGTTATCGATGTTGTGGTCTGTCGCCGCCCTGGTGTGGAACGGAGGAAGAACAGATTAGCGTAGCCTGCAGGGCGGCTTTAATATACAGGAGACAAGTTATAATATTAATAATAATTCATTAACTATATATGCTCACTACATATAACATAATAGCACTGCAGAACCTGCAGAAGAAGAAGTGTGACTACTTGTGCTTTTGCTGTAATTTACTATGGCTAAAGTATTGGCACCCTTGATGTCTTTCGGCAACACACAGTTTACCATAAAACAACCCCGACATGCCTGGGCTTTTAATTTCTTTGGTAAGTAAAATCAACACAACGTGTAGTGAAACTCCTCCCACTTTCACAGATACTGTTATGTGATTGGAAGCAGATACTTGATCTGGGTATGAGTAGCTCTGGAGTCAGATTAGTAACTGTACCAAGCTGAACATTACTCTCCAGTGGAAGGAAAAACACACTGCTAAGTGCAGTTCATGCACAAACACAGGGTTTTTTAGGTAGCTGTATGTGTCAGTACTCAGAGAAATATATGGTGCATGATATAATTCCTGATTCCAACTGATCTCCAAGGCTAATCCACAAGTAACACATTTGGTCCCATGTAAAACCAGAGCTGGGTGATATGACGATATATTTTTATCGCACTGATATTAACATTGTCGGTATCGTCACTGTCAGCGTCGGCGCTTTTATAACTTCACTGTGACTCATGGAGTATAAGATTGAATGTAAAAATTATTTCTGTACCAACAGTTACATTTTCTCTCCTTCTATTTCCTATTTTATGCTATATCCTTACTTTTTTCGATTTATCTTTATTCAAAATCGACACATTATCTATCACAACAAGCACCAAACTAAAAATCTGATTGTATAAGACGGATTATTCACAACAAAGTTATTGACTCTTTATCCTTCTGTAAAGCTGTAACTGCTCATTATGTGGCTTTACTCATTCTTGCTGTTTTGCTGGGGGGAAAAAACTGTTGTGACACACTCTCAGAAATAACGGCACCAAACTGTACGCTGTCCTCGTCGCTGGAGTAGGTAGTTTTAGTATGTATAAAATAATTTAAAAAAGAATTTAATGTACATAACTGGATTTTAAACATCACTACTGTAAAAGCCACCCATTAATGGTACCGTCTCACTTTTATTTCTGAGAGTGTAATATTGCGTACTGTGATAATGTATCGCGATATGATCTTTCTGCCACATCATGCAGCCCTGATTAAGTGCACAGATGAGATGGGAATTAATGAGAAGGTCACACCGGGACACACTGAGTTTGCTCATGGAAAGAGTGTAACTGGAATGTGAACTGAATATGAGCAGCTCCATACAGAGCAAAGCCCTGAAACCCTGGAGCCCTGAAACCCTGGAGCCCTGAAAACCTAAAGCCCTGAAACCCTGAAACCCTGGAGCCCTGAAACCCTGGAGCCCTGAAACCCTAAAGCCCTGAAACCCTAAAGCCCTGAAACCCTGAAAGCCTGGAGCCCTGAAACCCTAAAGCCCTGAAACCCTGGAGCCCTGGAGCCCTGAAACCGTGGAGCCCTGAAGCCCTGGAGCCCTGAAACCCTGAAGCCCTGAAACCTTGGAGCCCAGTCCTACCAGATGGAGATGCGCTCTTTGGGGTAGCTGAGTCTCTCCAGAGCTCCGAGGTAGAAGGGCAGAGAGTGCGCCGCGTTGCGCGCGATGATCGCTATCACCACGGTGGGCGCCTGCATCTCCGACTCCTCCGCGTAGTTCTCCTCCGAAAAGTAACCTTCTGCTCGGGGAAAAAACAGAGAGAAAAGCAACAGCCAGAGCCACATCGTGCTGGAGGTCTTCAGACACAGCCCCTCTCTCTATCCGCGTCAGCAATCCTGGGCTCCAAGTCTCAAAAACTCCCCCTGCTACAGCATCCAGCACTCTGTAACCCACCCGTATTCTCACTAACCCCGCCTCCTGTCCTGGGGTGCGTCTGACACCGGACTCACATGCTGCCTACCTACTGATGAATAGCTACTAATAAAGCTGATGCTTTTCGACTACCTAATCACACATCGTAAACGAATTCTCTGCTCGTGACGTGAGCTCGGTGGTCTCAAAGCGACATCATCAGCAGCCGACTTAATCCGGTTTCACGATCTGCGATTCCAGCGCTCTTTTACGATTATACGAGAAGATCCTAATAAAAGTCCGTGCGATAGCGCGTGTTCTACGTGGCTATACGATGAGGATAGCTACTACGTTCTAGCGTACTGGGAGCTCAGCGCCGCAGCGCAGCTTTCTAACTCTTCAGCCTGAAAGCATTAAAATCTTTTCACGTTGTCATAACAGTAGATAAACTCTATGAACAGAGCGTTCGCATGCTATTTAGCTAGCTACACACCCGGAAACTGTAAATAATCCTCTATTTCTGTCCGTGTCGTGTCCCTTCGTGTCCTGTCCTGTTTAACGTGTGATGAGACGTTATAGAGACGTTCTGGCTGCTGCTGCAATTCAACACACCGCTCTGCTTTCTGTCTTTTGTTTACGTTTCTCCATCGCCTCTACCGTGTTTGTAGCTGTTCCATGAGTTTCACGTGATCATATTCCGTCCTCCTATTGGTGGATTTTAGATAAGTGTCGTAGTAATCCACCGTAATCCACCAATTATACGTTCTAAGACCAACGATCTCAGCTCACGACCAAAGATGTTCCTTTACGATGTACGATTGTGCGTAAAAACCAGGCCGAATATCGTACAGCGTAAAGCCGGCTTTAGCTGATGTGACACTGAAACGTTCAGTCCTTGTTGAACATCGCGTGCTTGTTTCATTTTTAGAGCATTTATTGTCGACTTTCTGGGAAAACAACCTGAAATGGATATTCTAATTTCTTTCGTTGTTTTTGCGACCCAATCCTCCGCATTCTGGTTTCTCCTTGTTATTTACCTTCGCACATCACCTCACACACATCAGCATATTTTCATGCACGTGTTCTTGACATCTGCTCATCGGAGTCACTCGATGATGTTGAGGAACTTGCAGAAGTAGATGGACGGAGACATTTGTCCATCTTTATTGCTGAACTCCTTCGCTAGTGCAGCGTGTCAGGATAGCGAATGAGACTGAAATAGCACGTACGCTCTTTATTTAAATGTGAACCTCAGTGACATTTCAAAATATCAGAAAACGAGATACGTCTTCACAGTTAGAGCGATATAATATTGTAATATCTGTAATATGAACATTACATTGCGAGTGAGTTTCTCTTATGACTCCGTTTATAAGCCAAGAGAACACGCATGAGGTCATGACCCCTAGTTTAGGATTCCCTGGTGTAATAATTAAAAGTTACACTTCATGCAGCTTTGCAGGTAGAAAAGATGTAGTTCTACTCTTGAGGGTTCCTCTGCAGTGACAAGGTTCCTGGTCAGTACCTGTTTTTTTTAACTGCATGAACCACTTTTCAGTTTCAGACGCACCCCAAGCTGACGCACGTTTCCGATTGGACAGTGTTTGTTTGTGGTGAACTTTAAGCCAATCCCAGCGCAGGAGGCGGGATTTGTCAGAATACGGGTAGGCAAATAAAAAAAACCCCAAAATTCTCTGGTTTCCTTCGAGGAAAGCCGACGTGTGTGCGGGTCTCATGACGACT
Organism: Pangasius sanitwongsei; assembly: GCA_037576675.1. Taxonomy (NCBI): domain Eukaryota; kingdom Metazoa; phylum Chordata; class Actinopteri; order Siluriformes; family Pangasiidae; genus Pangasius; species Pangasius sanitwongsei. Next base: position 22,518,626 of record CM075019.1, on the reverse strand, counting down.
TCCGGCTGAGGGCTGAGCAGAGGGAGACGCCTGAGCCAGAAAACCGTGCAAATGTGGCATTCACACACTAAATTCATTAAACAAACAAACAAACAAAAATCCTGAAATGAAACGAATTTGAGAAATTTGTCTAAAACTAACTTTAAACTTTAAACATTTCACACTTACAAAACTTTTATTGGTTAAAAAAATCCGAGACCCCAAGTTTGTTCACAGCACAGATTCATTTAATACATAAATCTTATCTTTATAATTCATATTAAACATTTATGTACAGTGAGATTTATTTAATTTCTTTATTAATGCTATCTGAACTTTTTTTAATACAAAAAACATACTATTTTACTAAATTACTATTTACTACAACCGCTATATTATTATTATTATTATTATTATTATTATTATTATTATTATTGATAGTTGGATTCAGATTACTGACTTTTATATAATTTATAATAATTAAAATAATTTTATATACAGATTACAACCAGTAATCTGTATACACACTCACTGTCCACTTTAATAGGAACACCTGTACAGCTGCTCATTCATGCAGTTATCCAATCAGCCAATCATGTGACAGCTGCACACTCTATAAACTCATGCAGATGCAGGTCAAGAGCTTCGGTTAAAGTTCACATCAAACATCAGAATGAAGAAAAAGTGAGATCTCTGTGACTTTAACCGTGGCATGGACGTTGGTGCCAGATGGGCTGGTTTGAGTGTTTCAGAAACTGCTGATCTCCTGCTGGGATTTTAACACACAACAGTCTCTAGAGTTTATACAGACTGGTGCGAAAAACAAAACAAAAAAAAACATCCTGTGAAACACCTTGCTGATGAGAGAGATCAGAGGCGAACGACCAGACTGTTCTGAGCTGACAGGAAGTCTATAGTAACTCAAATAATCACTCTTTATAACAGTGACGAGCAGAAAAGCATCTCAGAACACACAACACATCAAACCTCGAGGTGGATGAGATACAGCAGCAGAAGACCACGTCAGGTTCCTCTCCTGTCAGCCAAGAACAGGAGTCTGAGGCTATCATGAGCACAGACTCACCCACACTGGACAGCTGGAGACTGGAAAAAAAAGACCAGAGGATTATATAATATAAATATATTTTTTTATATTATATAAATTAGATATGATGCAGTGAAGTGAGAAATCCAAACGATCGTCTCGAACGATTCCTCGGACCGATCCTATAGTGCGTGTGGTCCGACGTTTCTTCAGTTCTCCATTCACAATTTTAGTTCCTACCTGCAGTTAGTTTCCACAAAAATACAAGAAAAGTGTCACACTGTGGTTTCATCTTCTCCTGTCATATACAGCCTCTCTTTAAATGTACATAGAGATGATATGAGGGAAAATAAAGCTTGGAAGGAAGTAGCAGAGATCGTTGGTGCTTCTGGTGAGTGTACGTAGCTAGTACAGTTAGCTTGCTTTGCTAATCTAATCTGAGAACGAAGCTAGTATGAAGCCGAGGGTGTAACATGTAACACTGGTTAGAGCATTCTTTAATTTGTGTTTAACTAGTTAGCTTTAGAAGCTATATATATAGCTATTCCTGTTTCTCACTAGCATCCTTGTTGGAACGCTGAATTAGCCACAGCCACAAGCGACAAACTATAAGCGTCACGAACTTGTCACTTGTTCATTTTCTATTTACACGTGCGACACGTAGCTGCGATTTCAGCAACAGCAGGAAGTGACAACCCAACAGCGCAAACAGATTTTCTCAATTCGGTGCAAATTGTGTATGTTACATTACAGTAACAAAGCCAACCAATTGGCTCGTAGTAGCTCCTGGAAAATTGTAAATGTGGCTGGAATGTTTAGTTTGGCCATGAATACATTTACAAAACAAACGATGATCGAAAAAGGACGCCCAACGTGTCAGGCCACATCGTCTCCGCCCATCAGTGGAGAGCGCAGTTAGAGACTAAAGCTAGTCTTATCTCCTTCCCTGGGTGGATGGGGTAGAGGGGAGCTGGAACACCGTGCACAGCAACATATACGCTACAGCCAGCAGGTTTACACTTACAATGTGCACGTGGCAGCTCAGTAAAGTCTGTTTCTCTGGTTTACAACGAATTACCACAAGAGGGCGATGTTGAGCTTGAGCAGCCTCAGCCTCCAACTGAACATCATGTAGCATCTTCTGTGATTAAAACATCTGTGATTTTTTTTTTTTAAACTAAAAGAACCCGCAGAAATATTGCTTCTAGTTTAATCTCCAGTCAGCTGGTCATCAGGACAGGATGTGACTCTGTGTCAGAGATGCGAAAGCGCTGGCGTGTCTTTACTTCACCCAGAGCACTCACAAAATCTCTACATTGATTCGGTCTCACATTTATCACCAGCTGTCCACTCAGGAAGCTGAACAGAATTGACCAGCGGACATCGGCACTATTGAGGACTAAAGAATGCTGAGACACTAGGAAGGGACAAAGGAAAGAGGAAAAGCACGGCATGGTCTGAATCCGGGAAGAAAACCAAACCCGAGGAACGCTGAAGATGAAGAGATATACAGCTGACAACCAGTTAAACCAATTTCACTTGGCCCCCCGTAACACAATTGAAACAGGACTGTGCTGGAACCCAGGCCGGGTCAACGAGGGTGCCATTTTGGCACCTGCTCCCGCCCCTTTAGACATCACCCCGGTCCTGTGAGGGCACTTTCCCAGCAACCCCTGCACACCCACGCTTGAGAGAGTTCATGTGACTCATTGGTAACTTTTCACAGCTGGGTCAAAGGTTAGAGCAGCAGGGCAGCAGGGTGTGGCGGCGCAGTCAGGGCAGACAAGCCGGTCATCCTAACTCAAACATTTATTCAGCGCAGAGCAGAGAGGGCAGGAGGAGAGAGGCGGGGGTACTTTAGAGGGGTCCGAGCACTAGTGGGGGGTCTCAGTGATATAGCTGCTAAAACCACGGCTACAATGGCTGGGGGGTCGTGTCAAAGGAAGATGGTCCAGTGGTCAGCTGCAGCTCCTCTTTTCTTTGGTCAGTCCCAAATCCCTCAGAGGGCGGCTGGGATGCTCTGGGAAACTCAGGAACTTCATATGGACACATTAGTAATCAGCACAGATGTTCTCATGAGCTGTCAATAAGTCATTCCTGCTCCCACGGTCCGTCCAGATCGAGAAAACTTAATCAGCTGCTCTCATCCTGTACGCAGGGACGAGCAGGATTTCAGATGCAAAATATTATACTATAGGTCATATCTGATTATCATAAAAATAACCTGTATGTAACTAGTTAACTAGCTTCCTGTATTTTTGTATTTTTTAGTAAGTAAACAGCAGATTTTGCTAGCATTTGGAACAAAATGATTATTTCTGTCATTTTAAAGGAGGACTGAAAGAAATCAGGGTCTCATACTGACACAGAATATTGCAAACAGGACGAACAATAACTGATTTAGTTTTCCTTCATGCGACTTTCATCACAGCGAATAAGACGTAAGATACGATAAAGACATCTGGAATTATCTCTAAATATCTACATCCTCGCCAGTTAAGTAAGGAATAAACCACTGTGTGCTGCTGTTTTAGGAAAATAATCAACAACCCCAAAGTCGATCATTTTCCTGTAACAGCACACGCATTATTCCTTCTATAGCACAGCAATTTGTCAACAATGTGTTACTTTTCATTTATTAAAGAATGACATGTCATACTTTTTATCTGTTTATAGTTACATTCAATGTTTGCAAAACAGGTTTGTTCCTGTTTTCACTTACGTTATAGCAGCTGTAAACAGTCGTTCCCTCACCAGTCTCTCTTTTCTCTCTCTCTCTTAAAGGTAATAAGAAAAACGCAGCTTGTCGTGTTACTGAGAAACTGCAAAAGAAGCGTGAACTCCTCTGTCCTGAAGATGTCAGAAAACCTGAAGTTACAGCTTTACCTCTGACTGCTACAAAGCGCTGACACTGGAGACTCCTTCCATACATGTTAAATAAACCTACAGAAAACCTCACCATATCAGCGATTCTTGCTATAGAAACGATAACGTAGTATAATTCGAACAAGAGCATTAATATAAATCTGTGATTTGCAGCTGCTCTGGTGTCAGAGGTGCTGTTACAGAGAATGAATCAGTGCTATGGAGAGTCTTTATAGATGAATTGACTGGTGACCAGAACGACATCAGCACCTCCACATCCCCTGTGGTCAATAGTGCTGGAGGACTGAAGCACTCAGAAGAAATTACCTCGCGAAACCTTTACAAGTGTTTCAGTTTGATTTGTTGGGTCAATAGCATGGAAAGATAAAACAGCACATCCTCTTTCTATGCACTGAATATAAAAAAAGACTAGCATTAATTATTTTAATCAGGGTATGTAGTAAAATATACAGAAAATTCATGAATCACTTTAATGCAGTCAGAGAAGAGCTTGATAAAATATTCACATAAATGTATCATATGAAGTTAAAACTGTAATATTTACCACTTTATATTACTATATATATTTATATATTAAACAGTGAGGTGAAATTCTCACAATATTTCTCTTTTAATCTTGTGAATTCTTACACACTACACACTACCTGATAGATCACAAGATATTTTATGATTATTATTAAATCCAGAATTATTTAATGCATTCTTCAGCTTAAAATGAACCAAAATGAATCATACCATATAAGTGGAACTAAAATCAGACTGTCTAAATGAAGCTCTAGGTTTGTAGATTATAAATAATGAGGTGACGTTTATGTTTAGCTTTATAACGTTGCATTTCATAATAAAAGACTTTTGCTCATATTTTTCAGTTCCTGAAAAAAAGTAATGCTTTTTGTGGAATATCTTCGCATTAACAACTTTATAATCATATGATTAGGTTTTTATTATAAAATGAAGAGCCTTAATTAATTAATTAATTAATTAATTAATTAAGTGATTAACGGGACAGAACGTTTTAGACATGAAGAAATCATAATCATATATAATGGATATAAGCACTGCTCTAACAAAACAAACAAATAAACACAGATCTAGAGTTTAGTGTAGTGGTATGTTTTAGTGCTCGAGTGTTCAGGGCCAAGTCGTATAAAAATCCCTGATTATAAGCAGTGAACATTCTTACATGATTAGTTAACGGCTATAAATAAAAGAATTTTATGTTTTTTCCCACACTGGTGCTTCACGTTACCACTTTCAACTAGTGGCGTGGACTCTGAACAGATGAGATATATCGGTTTTGAATTTGACCCTGGGAGAATAAATACATACTTTCCTGACCAATTCTGTTTTTATTATCCACATTTTTTTAGACATGCCACGATGACAGTTTGCTAATCAGACCAGAGAGGATAAATAAAATGAAAAATCTATGAAGGTGTGAAAACTCTCCCCTCTGTGAGCTCGTGTCTCTTCCTTACAGCTAGTCTCTGGTCCAACTAGCTTCCTTCTGCTAAATAACTGACATAAAGACACGTGATTGGTTAAACCACAACAGAGGATCTGCTGCAGAAGCCGTGATGGATCGTGTGTAGAAAAATAGAGTCGCTGACCTTCAGCCATTGATGTTTATTCACTGTTTTATAAAGTACTCGGTTCAGCTGAAACACTTTGCTGGGTCTGAAGCTGAAACCTGATCCGCTAGTTATCTATCTATGATATAAAAATGACAAGCAGTTCAGACATTTCAGAGTAGACGGGCGCTTATTATTAATCTAAGCTAGCTCAGCGTTTTCACTTGATAATAGCTGGCGGTGGCGGTGGGGTGACATGACATTATTTCCTAACGCAGTTTGGGTTGCGATGTTGTCAAAAATCGGAAGACATTTACCCTGCGTCCGTGCTCACAAGCAACAAAGCGACATGCGATGGTTCTCTATGTAAGTGCACGATACGGTGATGCGATTCCAGCGACAGGGAGACAGGCCACGCCCACAAGCGACATGAGCGACTTGCTTCTTGCTAGTGTGAAAGTTTACAGAAACATTTCTATGTCTTTTAATTAAATGATACAGAGGAATTGAACGCAGTATGATCAGCGGGATCGATGGGACGACATGGTGGCCTTGTTCCTCCAGGGTTGGGGGTTTGATTCCTGCCTTCACCCTGCATGTGCAGAGCTTGCATGTTCTCCCTGTGCTTTGTGGGTTTCCTCCGGGTACTCCGGTGTCCTCCCCCAGTCCAAAAACATGCGCAGTAGGCCGATTGTTCATAGTGTGTGAATGTGTGTGTGTGTGTGTGTGTGTGTGACGTTGCCCTGCAGTGAGTTGGCACCCAGTCCAGGGTGTCCCCCACCCTCCTGGGATAGGCTCCAGGGCCCCCCACGACCCTGTGTAGAAATAAGCAGTACAGAAGACGGACAGACGGATAAAATGGTTTACAGAATAATATTTTTTTAAAAAGAAAAAGAAAGAAAGAAATGCTATGGAAGCCTGTTTTGTAGTCAGCAGCACATGCAGCTTGTTCTATGACCCACGTTAGGAACTCTGTGGATTCTCCCAGAAGACGCTTTAACCCGAGTCACCGCCGCTTCTCTTGCGGTCCTTGTTGCCTGGCAACCATCCAGCCACGGTGAAAGAATTCCTTTGCTTTCTTTTTCCCCCTCAGCAGAAGGGATGACTGGGGAAAATGGACTAGAGAGCAGAGAAGTTCCTCAGGCTGGGAGTTATCGAGTTCCTCCGAGTTTGAGTGCTGATTCAGGATCAGCTCCAGGCCAAACAACAATAATCGTATTTATGGGTCAAACACTGTTGCTTGATCAGCACTTTTTTTTTTTTGCTTTTGCTTTTTTGCTCTTGTAGTGTGTGACATGCACACACACACACACAGATTCTGCAGTTCATGTTATGTTTCTATGACATACTCAAATATTCAGCAGCATAATTTATCAAGAATATAAAACCAAAAAACATTCAAGCTTCTGCAACAAAAAGCAACAAAGGAAATTCCTCCTTGTTATTAAACCTCTGATATAATTCTGGATTGTGATTGGTCAGAAGGCGTTGATTGATTTTCTAAAACTGAAGCTCTGACTGTAGTGCGGCTAACCCCAGCTCAGGACGGATGAGTTTACGCTTTGCAGTTTAAGCAATTTAAAAAAATTCTAAACTATATGGAGTAGTGAAAAACTTTGGAGTAGCCATGTATTTAAAAAAATAAAAAAGACTTCTCTCTCACACACACACACACACACACACAAATATTTTCTACAACTTCAAACAAAATTTGAACACATTTTCACTCAACCTAATGGATATTTGACCATTTTCCCAAACTATTCCAGGATTTCCAGGACTATGGGAATGCTAGCATTCCGAAACAAGGCCCAAAAAGTGACAAGACCTCTCATAATCTCACCCACTGCAGGTTCAGCAAATCATATTTCATGTCTTGAATTGTTAAGACAGCAATTCCTGCTACAAACTATTAAAAAGAAAAGCTATTAGAGTAACGGATTCTCTCATGAAGTCATGGAGATGATGATACAGATCAATGAGAAAGACGGCCTTGGGCTGTAGTTTTCACTGTTTATACCCCACACTGTTTATAGATTGCACTTAATGCTGCTTTGACGGAATAAAAGCCGAGGGCGCGAAATGAAAAATAAACCGTGGACACTCTCTGTGAGAGGAGTATGGGTTTTTATTGAAAACTATATTGAGTCGATTTTAGCCAAACATTACTTAAATGTAATGATCTCATATTTCAGAGAATCAGTAAAACGTGTCGTCCACCCTCTGGGCTGACTTATTTTTATTTTAATATTTATTTTATTTTAATTCAGACCCAGACGTGTTTACAGACGCAGGGTAATGTAGATTTCTTTTCACAGAGCTAATGATGCACAGCCTGCGCGCTCACAGATGTGGAAAACGGCTACACTGATCCAATCAGGCGCTCTGTGGTACATGTGGCCCACTCGAGCTGCCTTAATCTAGAGGAGGCTTATGGCGGGATCCCCGGAGCCCATTGTGTTTGAGAGGCCGTTTCATTGCCCGCTCTGTGGATGTGGCCTCCTGTCCCCCACTGCTCCTTTCAGCTCCTGAGTTAAACATTTATCCATGAATGGGGCCGAGCGCAGCGCCGTGGCGAGCGGCCATCTACCGCTGTCTCTGTGTGCATGACTGGACACCAGCCTTCCCCAGTGGGGCTCGGACATCACAACTGCCTACACTGTGTGTGTGTGTGTGTGTGTGTTTCTCCGTTCTGGCTTAAAAACACACCAATATGACTTTTAATAATCTGACAAGAATTACTCACTGTTTAAATCATAACAGCTAAAGGTCCAGAGTTACTTTCCTCACCCTCAAAACGTCACACTTTTCCTTCTAACGTCTCCGTATTTAGTAAATAATTAATAGAAACCTAAGAGTTAAAAGTCAAACGAATCATTTACATTCAGTGGCATCCAAAAGTCTGAGACTACACTGAAAATCTGGAGCTTTTTCTTCTTTCATTTTTTTCCAACAGAAAAGCGTTCGTCTCATTGTCTGGAGATTACGGGTTCGAATCCTGACCGTGCCACATCCTCTCCGTGTGGGAGGGGCATACTCTCTCTGTCCTGTCAATCACAGCGACACAAGCCAATCATGAGGCTTCTGTGAGCTCATGTATGAGGAAGAGGATAGATGGACCATGGTAGACCATGTTATGGAGAAAATAAGGGAAACAAATAAGATGAAAATAAACATTTTAGAATTTTGAAAAAATGTAAAACAAAGTAAAGAAATGTTCAATATCCTGAATATTCAATATGCATAATTCAATATCTGAATGTAAGTAAATTTGTGATATTGATCATGTTAACTCCTTTGTCCAAAAAGGTCAGTTTTCCTCAAGTCTTATCTCTTCGACTCTGATGGATTTGATCTAACACGGATCGTCACATGTAGCATCCATGCTAACTCGAGTGCACGCTGTCTTTACGGCAAGAAATAATATTAAGAAAATTCTGAAATTCATGTAAATATTTCTACTTTTCACTGATAATATCATTTTTAATGAAAATTGTTTGTATTAAATTAGAAATTAATGCAAAATAGAAGCATTTTCGTTAGTAGTCTCAGACTTTTGGATGCACTGTATGATTCAAAACCTCATACTAACGCTGCTTTCCACTTGGGTCTGAATTCGGAATTGCGTAATTTTCTAGCTCGGTGCGTTCAGACTACAAAGTGGGGAAAAAACATGGAGCCTCCATGAAAGTGTGTTTTGTTAGCAAACAAACTAGCCAGGTAACATTAGTGATTATGAGTTTATGATATATTTACTATAGATTTAACCAACTAATGCATCTATGTTGCTTGATCTAAAGTTAATACTTCTATAAGTAGTGAAGTGATATTTTATTTAAGGTTGGCGGTGTGAGCGGCCATGTTGACATGACATCATACGCTGAATTCGAGGTTAAGGAAACCTCTCCCGACATTCCGAGTAGGAATTCAGGAATTTCAAGTTGAAACCTGTTTTTTTTCCCCCCCTAGCTGGATGTTGGAAATTCCAGGTTATGAGCTTTAGTCAAAGCCAGCATAAAATTACAAAATATAATAAAAACTAAATTAACAGTTCAGAGTCCAGGTTCACTGCTGCTCTTAAAAGCAGTATTGTATTTGTGCTTTTATTAGTTAGGTTTAACATTCAATAATATTACTATATTTCAAATAAATATGTGGTGTTTTGTAAGTCACTTATAAATAAAAGCATTAGGCGAATGTCAGTATGACTGTGCCTGCACCATCATCATGAAAGATCATGTTTTATATAATGATTTAGAAATTATTTTTCTGCAGACACTTATGTTGCATCTTGTCACAGAGATCTGTGGCTTAACAGGGAAAGAGTCACGACTGCAAATCCACAGATAGCTTCATATTAATGTAGGAAAGTGTTAGGTGAAAATAAACCAACAAAATCCATGAAAAGAAGTTTAAACCAAACAAGATGACTCAGAATTTCCTTCCAGAATAAATCATGGCTGTTGTTCAGGGTGGATTTTTCTTTGGGTTTGGGTTTCTCTGGGTCGGGAGTAAAGAAAAACTCTCCCATATGACGTTATGTATTTACCTGATGTGGTGAATATTTGAATAGCTGGACTATGTTAATAAAATGAATTTGTGCTCTGATCATAAGGGGGTTCACTGAAAGGGGTTAAAAACAAATAGAGAGTGTTTTTTTTTTAGTTAGTTTAGTGTCACAATGAACTGATGAAATGTTTCTCATCATAAAAATCTTAAACGTAATCGAAATCCTTCGGTTATTTGTGGAAAAAGGCTCCTCTGTGGGATTGTTTTATAGACACCGTTTTAAGAGAGTAGGTTTCCTAATTAAGGATCTCCTTAAGATTCTCGCTCTCGAGACCCAGTGAAGAGGCACACGGGGGAAAAGGAGGAAGTGGTAAGAGTCTCTTTTTTTCCTTCCCCAAAATGAGCAATGAATAGCACACGCCGGGGAACCACAAGAAGACCAGAAGAAGAGGAGGAGAATGAGGAGGAGTTGGAGGAAGTTAAAACGCACCCACTTAAGAGATGAATGATGAAATGGGCTTCGTTTCAAATCACATGGCCGACTACTGTATGAGATATTAACTTTTGTGTCTAGTTCAGGCCTCTTGAGGGACCATCAATCTAAAAATTCCACAATTTTTACACACACACACACACACACACAGTAACACCCCTGTATAAATATAATAAATATAACTTATATCAACGACATGTAACAGAACATCCCCAAGTGTTTTATTCCTCTTATACCAACAACTTATCAAAGACTAGTTTTATTATTTATTAAACAATGACACATCATACTTTCATGCATTTATAGCTAATGTTATAGAATGCCTGTGAAATAAGTTAGTTCCTGTTCTCATGTAGCAGCTATAAACAGTCGTTCCCTCGCTAGTCTCTCGTTTTTCTCTCTCTTGAAGTTATGACAAACAAACAAACAAACAAACAAACGCAGCTTTGTCACGTTACCGAGAAACTGCAAAGGAGCGTAAACTCCTCTGTCCTGAAGATGTTGTAAAACTTAAAGTTACAGCTTTACCTCTGACTGTTACAAAGCGCTGACACTGGAGACTCCTTCCATACGTTACATAAACGTCTCCTTACAGAAAACTTCACCACATCAGCGTTTAAGTGGAGCGTCTGCTGTACACGTCCCTGTGAATGAGCTGTTGCTGTAGAAATGCTAACATATTATGAATGAGTGCATTAATATTAATATAAACCTGCGCTACTGTCAGAGCTGCTGTTTACTAATAAACTAATTAACACCTTCTGACCAATCAGAGGCCAGAATTCTGTAGCGCTGTAATATACATATAAAAGAAGAATGGGTTTCATGTAGAACCACTTCAGGAAGCTAAGAACCCTTAAGGAACCCTGTTTTTCTAACACTACCTGCTAATCAGCAGTACAGAGCTCCACCAATGTAACATCATTTAAAGATTTATTTTTTTCTCAAATGTTTTACTCATTTTAACACAAATATTCAACACAAGAATTAAATACTGATAACACAAAGAGTGTGCTGTAAATTAACAAAATGCCACCGTATAATTAACACAGCAGTGTGCTGATTACCTGGTCTTATTATTTACTAACCTGGGTTTTCGGTTCTTTAAGAGGAAGGGGCGTGGCCAAGACGCGTGTTTTAGCCAATCGTATATTAGGAGAGGAGGAGCGACAGCGCGCGAGGGTGAGACGCAATCGTGACGCGTTAAAGGCAGAAAAGTCCTGAACATTATTTTCAGTTTTATTCTTTTTTATTTTTTATAGATTTGTTGAAGTGTTTGTTTGGTTTTTAAGTAGCAGAAAATATGCTTAATTATATGCATCCTAGCTATGCGTCATTGCTTTTGAAATTCTTGGATACACACTTTTTAAAAAAAAAAAAAAAATTATTTTAATGTCGCTCATGAAAATTATTGTGTCGCAAATACATACGATTACTACTGTAAATTTATAGCTGTTTAAAATGAAAAAAATATGTGCAATAAATTACCTAAACAACAGAAAACTAGAGGTCTTATAGATTATTTCTGTAATAAATATCAGGACACATCCATCTGGTCGCTTCAGCAGTAATTTCCAGTGTAGCTCCATTTGT
>CM075019.1:22481550-22501550 GCA_037576675.1 Pangasius sanitwongsei | reverse complement strand
TTATTAGCTTCTCATACACTCCACATGGCTGGATCTCTCTCCAGCCATTTTGTTCCTGCAGTCTGCTGTATATGAATATGAATATGAATATGTATATGAATATGTATATGTATATGAATACCTCCACCCTGAATTTTACAACTTCACCACCTTCTAAATGAAGCAGGAACCATGGGCTAGGATTGGTGAGGAGAAGTAGGCTGAGAAACCTCGAGGGCTAATTATAGTTTAGCTTTCATGCTGAGGAAATGTCCAGTGTCCTATATAGAGTAGCCTATATACTGTATACATTACAGCTATGACGTAGGCTCCATAGTGTCACACTAATTCGTTACACTGAATTGAAAGGACTGAATTATTCAGTTCAGTTGTAAATGAAGAAAAATACCAGCCTTTCTTTAACACTTTGTATAAACAGGATAATAGCCTATCATTTCCCGCCGAAAGCTTTTAATTAGCATACCTTTAGGGTTCTAGTCTACAGAAGCTGTACAATACAGACTGTTGGAAAATATATTCATTACCAGTTTGCACCCAGTGGATTGGACCACAAAGCCCCACTCAGTATGTCTCTAATAAACATTTTCCAAATGTACAGTATTTATTTTATTATTATTGTAAGGCTATAAATGCAGTCTATACATCAGGAGTTCTCTTTTTTGTTTCAGACCCCTATTAGTGTAAAAACTAAATATATAAAATGATATTTTGTGGCCATGTTTTATAAACTGTTAAAAGTATTAAGCATATGCATAGACTATCATCATCTTTCTTGGAGGCATTAAAGCTTATTATTCGTAAACATTTCACCCAAAGCAGTTACCTCAAGTTAATTATTTTTAAAAATTTACTAAAATACCAGTTAGATTAAAATGAACATCATTTATACTTTGGGTTAAACCCAGTCATTCAACTGGACGTCAATTAACATTAACATCTATAAGAACAACGATAGTGGAAGATCTCAATCTCAGCCATTTTAAAATGCCATGGAGTGCTGGAGGTCCAGCGTTCAAGAGATAGTAATAAATAGATAATAAATAACCTAAGACTAATGATAACAACCTACACTTTTTTCACGAACCCCTAATGGATCTCATTTGGAAAACCCATAGTAGTGCAGGTGTGTATGCTGTGGCTGTATTCGTGTTTGATGCTATAGGCTAGCAGGCCACATGCGGCCTTGCTGCAGGACCACACTGTGGAAGCTTTAGAAGCTCAGCTGTGTGGGTTTGGTGGGTTTTGACTCTCTCAAGTCACCTTAGACAATCCGCTTACAGCCATGGGTACAAGACGCGTAACGTGATCGTGTGCTAGCCTAAAAACCAGGACTAACAAAAACAAACTGAGAAGCACGAGAGGCTAAAACAAGAGCGGAACAGGTTGGCATTCGCTTCGTGTACAGGCGACCGAGTGATGCGATGTCCAGCCCGCTATTTCAGCCCAGGAATGGTGTTTATTTTCTGTGCAGATCAATTCCACAGACGTCCCTCGTCCTCCTAACAGCCAGTGGTTGACGCTTCACGTTGGACTTATTTTATGTCACTTAAATCCTTCAGACTGAAAGCAAACTGCAACTTTTTACTTTTTAAAACCTCACTTTTAAAAGCCGTAAAAGGAACTGGCTTTAATAATCAGCCGCCATTTTAACTCCTGACCTCCCTGACAGGTCACGCCGCAGGAGAACAATGTTTACTCTCTTCATCTGCACACACACACACACACACACACACACAACTCAAACACTGACACTGGGGTGTTTTCTCTCTCCCTCCAGCTCATTAGCATTTGTATTATAGTTAGGCTACACTATTATCATACAGTTTTCCGTTGCAAATCGACTCTTCAGTGGATCCCGCGGGTTCGCCCCTAATGAATATTCCAGGGGACCCCAGGATCAGGAAATGGGTCTTAAAGTAGGATCAAAATCAATCTGCAACAAGAAAGACCATGCACTGTTTACTGCTATTGTTTCTGTAGGATGTGGAGATGTAAATCAGGCCTGCCACGCTCCAAACTAAAAAAAAAAAAAAGATTTAAAAGCTCTGAGGTGAATATATAACAAACTGGATTACTGCTATATAATCCAAAGAAGGGATGAAAACAGAATTGAAAGATTTGAGACAGTTTTTCTATCACAGATTCTCTATAAACCACTTCACACTGTGAGTCAATGATATTAAATAATATAAAAAATGTGTAAAAACATATATAAAAATGTAGAATATATAAAAATAATATGTAAAAAAAATTTAATATCAAAAACGTCTCCTTTTCAGTATGTATCATTTATTAAATAAAACCTAAAATATCTTATAAATTATAATACCAAAGATTTAAAAAAATAAATAAATAAACCTGCACTTATTGCATTGTAATGCAAAAAAATCTTTTCTAAAAAATATATAAAAGGAAATTCAAAAAATGGGACCAAAAAAAAACCCAAATTATTATAAAAAGTTCTAAAAATTATTTCTAAACATGAGACAAAGCACTAACAAAACCATCCTAAATTCTGTCCCTTACCCAAAGCCACTTTTTAATGGCCTGCATATTAAAAAAAAAAAATTTAACATTTCTCTAGAAAACAAAATCCTGATCTGGTGACAGTGGGTGCAAAAGCTCTGCTATAAACCAGCGTAAAGCTGGAGATACCCCGTATCCTTATCTTCTTTAAAAAACAGGAGATAAAATGTCAAGGCGATGCGGACAATCCCCGGCGGAAATCGAAGCTCGGAGACAGGCAGCTGAAATGTATTAGACTTAAGCCTTTATATTTGACTTTTTCATGAACCTCAAAAATCAATGAGGCGTTTATTAAAACTAGTTGTTTTTCCCACAATGAAAAAAAAAAAATGCCATTTAAGTATGTGAAAAATGTTATTATAAAAAGAAAATCATATTTATTTATTCAAAAGCAAGAGAAAAAAATAAAAATTGTCCAGACATAAACAAATGAAAATGGAAATTTTGCCGTTTCTCGAGGCGAGAGTGTGAGTGATTGGTGCACGTCTCTGGAGAATCCATCTGGACGCTGGCTAGACGGAATGACCTCTGAATGCGCCCCGATGTGACCCCATCCATCGAACCGAGGGGCAGGTAGAGCGCCGAGACGATCCTGTCTCAGCCCACGCTCCACCGACGTGCTCTTTAATTGGGCTACGAAATCAAAACAAGTCAAGACTGGCTCGCCAGATTGGTCGAGAGGTTGGAGGATGGAGGATGGGTAGCGTAGAGCATCGAGACTGAAGGCGTGGATATATGGTGTGTATGTATATGTGTGTGTGTGTGTGTGTGTGTGTGTGTGTGTGAGATCTTTTAGAATCCGTTAACCTCCATGAAGTGTGGAGATGAAAACGATATTGTCCTGGTCCTGAAGCTGGTACGCCAACTCACCCTAGACTCACACAAACACACACAAACACACACACACACACACACACACACGCATATTCTGATTAATGATTTCTAGTTATTTACTGAACAAAAAAAACAAAAAAAACACCACCACACACACACACACACACACACACACAAAACACCACCATTAGCTTTAATGATCCGTGCCGAATATTTCTTCAAAAGGGCCTTAAAAAGAAAAGCACTTGCTCGATGTTTATTAGCGGCCGCATGAGACAAGGGGCCGAGCTAAAAGCTATTACAAATGAGATTTATGTTAAAGCCATAAAAACGGAGCGACCCGGTACCGAACTTTAAATCAGTGCCTGATTTGTGGGTTTTAGAGCATCATCGACAGCTGTGAAGACATCGACTTTTCCCTCATTGACTGTGTTTGCGTAAATTACAAGGAGATGCCGATATGCGGTTTTTCCTGAACGACTGACCCGGAGCGGCCATCCCGCACATCAGGCGGACGGAGAAAAGACCTGACACACGGCCCGAAAAAATGAGCAGGTCATTAAAACAGGGGAAGTGGACTGATCTTCTGATCATGGACACACACACACACACACACACACACACACACACGGCTCACCATCAGTTCCCAGTCTGCATCGTTGATCAATACGAGAATGCCGGGTCTCCTGTGGAAGAGAAAGCAGAGACGCTCGTTTACTTGACGTGATCCACACCGATAACACACAAAGCATAAAGCACCTTACCACAATTTATTTAAAAAAAAAAAAAAAAAAAAAAAGAAGAAGAAAAAAGAAGTCAATAGAGAGATAAAGGGGGGAAAATAAAATCACAAAAGCTCTCGAGTAACAAACACTGTATTGGCACGTTTAATAAATGATTTGCGGAAACAACAAAACACAGCTCCGATGTAGCTCACCTTCATTCCTTCTGTATTATTGTGTTTTAATAATGTTGTCAATTCTCTCTACAAAGACAGTTGGAGTAGATTTATATATTAAAGCTGTAAAATTCCTTTAGAAATGCACTCTGTGAATACTTATCTACTTGAGAATATCTACCTGATGTTGTCATGGCAGATAAAAGGAAATGAATTACAAGTTGTAATGTTTAGTATGCATTTTTATTCATTTTTCTACAGCAATGTTTTGTCTTAATGATATTTTTTCCCCCCCCGAATTTCTTATACTACATAAGAGCCATTAAAAGAAATGCACCATGTTTCCGCAGGAATCATTTACACAGTCAGATAGAATCCCAATCACTCACTATACTTAATGCATAATGCTGTTTGATTTCATTCTTACAGTTACATTATTTTACACCGGAGCAATTCGTATTCAGAGCCGTTTTGTCTCTTCAAGCAACACAATTCAGTCATTTTAGCCAAAGAGGTAAGAAAACATGTTTCAAAGACATAACCCAAGCAGCTAGTAGTGAATTTGTTTAATCTGAATTCATAAATACAATAAAGATTCAAACAATATTAAAAATTCCTGACAAACTAAAAAACACACGTTATATAGAACACTACCCAGTGTACACATTTAAAGAATATAATTACATGTAATATTATAATCTGATGTAGTGCTATAGCATACAGCATGGTGTTGTCTGTATTATAAAATATTATTAAACAACAGCATTAGTGTACAGATCTGATGCTCTGTCATGCACGGGATTAGAATTCTTGGCCATTTCGCAAATCTATATACTGCTGTATAAAAAGATTAAATAATCCCCCACACATGATGGATGGATTTCTGCATTAAGGATATAAAATTGTACAGAAATTGTAGTGCAGTGTGTGCGAAAAGCAATATGGTGACACATCCATCATGCTCAAACAGCAAAACAACCGGGACATTTCATAAACTAGTCATAAATGTAGCTTTTAATATAATTTATGTAATAATTTATGCTAGCAATCTGTAATCATCTCAAACAATCTATAAAACACATATAACCTTAATATAACCTTAATATAACCTTAATATAACCTTAATGCAACGTTTCATAATCTAAGATAGTCATTAAGAGTGGATCTCCTTTATCCTTATTCCTTTATTCATTGTCCGACAAAAACAATATGTACCTCGTTTCCTTGTTTTTTTGCTCATGCCTGTGTGTGTGTGTGTGTGTGTGAGTGTGTGTGTGTGTGTGTGTACTCACACAGAATCTCCCTGCACAAAGAGCTCGGGCCTCTCCTTCAGCAGGTTCTCCCGAATCCACACCAGCAGCTGCTTCACATCCCCTGCAAAAGAGCCACCGAGGGTCAAAGGTTAGAGGTCAGAGTGCAGGGAGAGACAGATACGGTCGAAGTGGCGCGACAGGACTGGCGAGGGAGGGAGGGAGGGAGGGAGGAGGGGTGATGTATGGAAAAGGAAAGTGTAAAAAAAAAAAAACTGCGACACACCGCAAAATACAGATTCGGGTGAAAATACGAGGCCTTTGGTTTCATGGTGGCGTGTGATGCAGAAGGCGAAGCGCTACAGGAAGGAGAACGCGGCGGAGATCGGTGTTTTTGGGAACATGGCGTCTCTGCGGTGTCTCTACAGCGTGGAAATGCGGAGGAGAGCAGGATGATTGATGGATATAAACGTTCAACGCTCCCCATGTTGAAATGAAAATGAAATGGAGGGACCTTGTGTGTAAAGCACCGCCGCTTCGCTCCTTATTTTTAAATCACGCAGTTTAATTTGCCAGTTCATCCGGATGCACAGGCAACCCTGAAAACATTGATGTTTTGTATTAAACAAGAGAAAAAACTGGAACAGTCCAGAGATAATGCAACACTACAGTGCGTGCATTGTGTGATGCGCATTTTGTGTGTGTGTGTGTGTGTGTGTGTAGTCTGACAGTGATGGAGAATGTGCGAGTGTGTGTATGTGCATATGGCTATACAGTGAACAGTGACAGAACACACACACACACGCACACACTAGTCTCTGGTCCAGCAACATCAACACAGCATCATCAGCCTCCATTACAGGATTGAACCACTTTCCTCCTCAAAATAGGGGTGATGGAGACGCAGGAGGAGGAACAGACGGGGAGGGGGAGGAACAGAAATACCTAAACGTTAGTGAGAAGGTGCTCTGGTTTGATTAGGGAAGCAGCGGTTCAAAAAACATGCCTTGTTTTCGTTAAAAAAAAAAAAAAACCCAGACTTTCAGGCTCATCCACATGAAACACAATGAACCTACGCAGGAATGTCGCAACAGGAGCTAAGCCTCGAAAGAAACCTTTAGCGCACGCCCAAACAGCGTTTCACACGCTCCCAACACTCACGGGCCTTCTCCGTTATCATCATTAATATCAACACTAGCTAGAGTCGAATCCGCTAAAATGATGCAGTGTGTTTGTTACTGCAGGTGATGTCTTAAAGGGGATACCTGTGGTTTTTTAATGCAGTCAATAACACGCGATAAACAATAAGCCGAGACGCTGCGATATTTAATCTGTGCTTAAAATCATCAACACCGTCACCTGTTTACTTTCAGCCAACTAAACACTCGCCTGCACTGAGGCAGTCCTTTTATTCCTTCGCTTCTTTTCCTTTCCTTCCTTCATTTATATCCTTCCAACATTCCTTCCTTCCCCTTTGTCTTTCTGTTTTCCCCCCCCATTCCTTACATCCTTACTTTAGTCATTCATCTCTCTTTTCCTCCTTCTTTTCTGCCTATTTCCTTCCATCCCTCCTCTACAGTCCTTGCTTTTTCTTTTCCTTCAGTTCCTCACTTCTACCTTGTTTTCTTCTTTTTGTCCTTCCTTCATGTCTTTCCTTCTTTTTTTGTCATTTCTTTCTATTTTTCCTTCTTTTCTTCCTTTTCTGCTTTCCCCTCCTTTGCTCCATTGCTTCCTTCTTTTTGTCCTTTCTTTCCTATTTTCCTTACGTCGTATCCTTCTTTTCCTTCCTTTTTTGCCTTTTCTTCTCCTTCTTTCCCGTCGTTTGTTCATTCCTTCCTTCCTTCCCTCGTGCATTGTACTTCATTTATCTCTTCCTTCAGTTACTTTCTTCCTTCTTTTATGCTTTTTGTCTTTCCTTTCTATTTTCGTTCCTTCCTTCCCCTTCTTTCTATTGCTTTCTTCCCTCTTTTTGTCCTTCATTTTTCTCGTCTTTCAGTTCCTTCGTCCATTCCTTCCTTCCTTCCTATTTTCTGCCTTTTTTCTTCCTTCTTTCTGCCTTTTCCCCCTTTCGTTCTATTCCTTTTTTCTCTCTTGTCCGTCATTTCTTTCTTTTCCTCCTTCCTTCCTATTTCAAATTTGTTTATTCCATTCTTTCCTCCCTTTTTGTATTTATTCCTCCCTCGTTTTTCCTTCCTTCATTTTGCTTTAACTAGCCTCTTTCCTCTACATCACGCCGAGGCGCTTTCCCGCGTTGGGTTTTCTCCACACTGAGAGTCACAGAGGAAGATGATGGAGTTCTCTGGAGAGCTGTGAAACCTCCGCAGTGACTCAGAGACCGGGGGAACACAGTGTGGAGGATTTAAAGAAAGGGGTGGGGGAGTGTTTGAGGAGACATGAGACATGAGACACGATGACGCACCAGCGCGGCAGAAGACCGTCCGCCATTGTGATGCTGTACTGAGCGTAAATAGAGCAGAGAGGAAAGTCAGGACAGGCGTGCTGTAAGCGCTCGGTACGCTTCTTTTCCCACTAGAGACGGAGCTTTTCAGAGCGTCAGCATCAGCATGCGCGCAAGTGCGCTCCTTCACTCTCACTGTGAAAGGCAGCAGGCGAGCGATGGAGGCTGTTTCAGGTTAATTGGATCGCTGTCAAGCTCCTCGGCCGCGTAACGATCGACGTTACCTCGCAGGCCGGCCAGCCCGCGCCCCGGCGTCCATACACAAGAGTGATGCCTGCTTCGGTGCAACGTCCAGGCGATGAATATCGACGCGCACCGAGAGCACGAGGCTAAAAACAGAAACAATCACTTTTGCGTGCATCATTCCTCCGCTGGGGCGAGTTTTAATAAAAAAGGAAAGCGAAGGGCGTGTCCTACAAACTGAGTGGAGATTCCTACCTCTTCATCAATACTTCTTTTTACACTCATAAAAGAGGTGGAAAGGATGAGGAGGAAGAGGTGGAGGAGGAGGAGGGGAAAAAGGGAGCAGTCTGCATCACAGTGGCCATCACAGGTGCATGCTGGGATAGAGGCTGCGAAGGAGGACGAAGGCATGTAGTGTGTAGCGTGGTTGCTAAGCTAGGCTTCGTGGTTTTTTTTTTCCGTGGCGTGTTTTTACACAACAATCGTCACTGTTGTTATTATCTGCAGGTGGGAGGAGCTGACGTCATTCATCTAGATAGCGATACGAGAGACGTCTGTGTTGTCTGCGACAATGGGGTGCGTGTGTGTGTGTGTGTGTGTGTGTGTGTGTGTGTGTGTGCTGCGAGCTCATCAATCACTCCAAGATTTGGAGCATAAAACAGAAATTTGGGGCGGGGCGGGGATTTCGCTGAGCGGGGATTTCGCTGAGCGATCACAATCAGCCATCCATGACACAGAGTGAGTGAGATATTTGACTTTCTCTCACTCTCTCCCTCACACACACACACACACACACACACACACACACACACACACACACAGGAGCTCCAAGGTCATCCTCTGGCCTCAGGAAGGTCCACATTCCCTCTCAGGGTCCACTTTTGTGGTCCAGTTGTCGTGGCGACTCCAGCGCCATGGCGATGACCCCGCTGCTGTTCTACTCCTGTTGTTTTATGGAGGTTTGGAGGGCTGGTAAAACACACACACCTCCAAATGTTTGCAAACTCAGTGTGTAGGCTACACACACACACACACACACACACAAGAGGAAACATTTGCCTGACCTTACACACATTTTGTGTTACAGCTAAATAAACAGAAAGCTCAACAAAGACCAGTTAGAAATTTATACTTAAGTGGAGTATTGCGTCAAAATCTTACTCTAATCCGTCCTCTGACTGTTACAAAGCGCTGACACTGGAGACTCCTTCCATAAATGTATCAGAAGAAGTTCCAACTAGAGCCATTTTAGAGACCAGCGCTCTCCAAGGAATCTTTAAGAAATGGTTTTTTTGTACTAAAAATGACATGAGATCAAATTCTTTTTTGTTCATTAAAGCACCAGTGACACAAATAGACAGATCTTACAAACCTGCGCTCGTGCTATCCAGACAACCTGACATGGACTTAAGTTTTATAAAAAAAAAAAATAAAAAAAAAAGGTAAAATGATTAAACATGATTCATATGATGACTAGTAAAAGTCAAAATCGTGAATGATGAGGTCTGAAATTCGTAACAAGTATTTGGAAGGCTAAAATTTAAATAAAATATAAGGACAAAATGCATGAGGTTTTCAGAAAAATCACTAGCTGGAGCGGCGCTAAACATTAGTTTCAAAGCTAGCTAGCAGCTTTCTGTCCAAACACGCTCGAATGACATTTTGTGCAAAAGATGTTGTTTTGGTGTTAAAAATACTTCACACAGTGGCATTAGATTAATTACTGAACATTACCGAGTGCTCAGAAGGACGTGTGTTAGTGTGGATTACACCACCATGAAGCAGTTTTTTGGTCTCCGATTTGTCAGATTTAACAGCTGTAGTGTAAAGTAAGTTGATCTGTTACGTATAACAAACGTTCTTATATATCGTGTAACCGATTATCGGCACGTTCCTCGTACCGAGTCATGGTTAAACGTCTTCTGAAATCGCCCCGAGCTCAGCGCTGACCGTGTTCGCTTCACTCTCGCACCACTTTCACCCCGAAGCCTCACTGGGAAGCCTGCAGGAATCTGAAAAGAGGAGGATCCTTCTTTCAAAAGCAGAACCCACATCACATCATCCCCCTCTCCAAAAAAAAAAAAAATGACGGCACACAAAACCAGCACTTGGTGCTTTGTAAGCGTCATCCCTCCCGTCTCTGCTAGGCCTCCTCGCGCCCCTACCCCACTCCATACCTTCAGTGTGACCCCGGCTCTGGGCATAAAAGCCCCATCGACAATATCACTGACCGCATTTACAAGTGAAAGAGGCTCCATAATGGAGCAGTTAGAGAGAGAATGGCCGAGGCTGAGGAGGCTCACAGATGTTGGTGGTGGACGGGAGGAGGAGGAGGAGGACGAGGAGGAGGAGGAGGACAGGGAGAAGGATGGACACAGGGTTCGGCTCTATTGTTGTTTAAGTGAAAGTGAAGGAGATGAGAAAAGCGAGTGAGGAGATTCCTCAGGATTAGGGCTCAACGATATAACGATACGATAACGATACGATAACGGTATCATGATAAATTTTCACTTTTCGGAGATATTGTGGATGTTGTGATTTTTTTAAAATTAAATTTTAATTATTTTTAAATAATTACAAATATTTCTCATTTTCATTGTTATTTAGTATAAACAAAAATTATTTTAATTTAAACTAGAAATTAATTCAAGCTTTATTGAACATTTTTTTTTAAAAAACATGCACCACTACTGTATTTCGGGAAATTTGTTCGCAAACCTAAACATCATTCTACGCACATTTTACGTATCGTAGAAACGTCTGGAGAAGTGCGATATTTATTGTTGATATGTTTATCATGTTGTCCGTTCACTATGCATGAGCTTTTTTTTTTTAATTTATTTATTTTTTTATTTAAAACATTTTTGGTTCAAGCTAAAATCCAAGAAGAAAAGCCTCTCTCCTGCTCCATCACAGATGAATTCCATCATCGTGTTCCTTCCTCCACCTCCGGGACAGATACCAGCTGAGATGTATGGAACTAATTAAGCTGTCGATAACGAGAATAGTCAAGAATTGATTTAGAGAGAAAGAAGGAAAGTCACTTCTGAAGACACGAGGAGGCCCAATATTGCTCACAGTTATACTGAAGAACTTGCTGAGATCAATCTGCGTGATGTTCACTCGCCTTTAACGTGTCAGGAATAAAACAATCGCTCTTATAGCAGCGTGTTCACATGCGTTTTATTCCTCTTATACCACACCGACTTGCCAATAATTACAATTTGCAGCTGCGCTAATGTCAGAGCTGCTGTTCTAGAAAATTAATC
Organism: Pangasius sanitwongsei; assembly: GCA_037576675.1. Classification (NCBI taxonomy): domain Eukaryota; kingdom Metazoa; phylum Chordata; class Actinopteri; order Siluriformes; family Pangasiidae; genus Pangasius; species Pangasius sanitwongsei. The sequence goes on along the minus strand of CM075019.1, from coordinate 22,490,132 downwards.
AACACCTTCTGACCAGAATCCAGCTGCGCTGTGCTGTAATTTATGCACAATAATCAATCATTATGTGTGTGTGTGTTTTTTTTTTTTGCAATTCCCATTAAACTACACTCTATCCATCACCCTAAAAGGTCTCTAGAGGTCTTCTCTTTCAGAAGAAGGAGAGATCTAGAACCATTGACCATCAAAGGAACCCTTGAGGAACATTTCTTAACCCAAAAGTGGACTAAAAATGCCTGAGGAACATCAATACATCTACACACTCTTGGAAAGAAGATTAAATCTCTATGGCAGGTTCTAGGCACAATGCTACAACAGCGTTCCTCTTTCAGAAGGTTCCAAGTAGAACCCCTTTAGTAAGCCAAGAACCATTAACTGTCCAGGGAACCCTTAAGGAGACTTTTACCCTCATTAAAAATGCAACACTCTATGAATATACATGGCTATGCAAATTAGCCTCCCCCCACCCACCCACCATGTCCACTAACGTCATATAATGTTACCATGGCAACCACCATCTGTTCATCGCTAACATTAGCTGCGTTCGTTTCTATAGCTTAATCTTTCTAGAGTATCATCCGCTAATAATTTGCATATGAGATGTGATTGGTCGAAAGAATCTGAGCACAGTTTGTGACGTCACAAAGACACAAATCGGTTTTTAATACACGAAGTTCCTGCTTTAAATGTTACAAAATTTAACAAAGAAATTTGACCTTTGACCTACACGCTGAAATCTACAGACTCAGAACCAACAGGTAAGAGAAAGGAATCATTTGAACAGATGTGACACAAACGTATAAAAAGATATCACAGTATCTCAGAAGTGTGTTGCGTCATAATTTACCCCAATATCATTATTATGTCGTCATATCGCCCAGCCCTAGTCCCAACACACACACACACACACACACACTGATGCAGTGCTGATTGTACTCACAGGGTTCTGATTGGCTGGGAAGTGTCACACGGTGCTCCTTGACTCCATCGAACAGGAGTTCGGCTCCTCCTCTGAAAAAGAAAACACAAAACACACTTTTTTAAAAAAAAAAACAAAAACAAAAACAAAACAAGAATTGTTTTTTTTTCTTAACATGTTTTAACAATCAAATCTTCTATAAAGCTGTACGAGCTTCAACAACAGCTTCACCTCTGACCGTTACAAAGCGCTGACACTGGAGACTCCTTCCATAAATGTTACATAAATTACAAAAAAAAAAAAAAAAAACTTCACCATATCAACTCTTACACGTGCTTTTTTTAATCCGTTTATTATCCGTACAAGTCCCTGTGCGTGAGCTGTTACTATAGAAACGATAACCTGCTAGAATATTAGAATATTAATATAAACCTGTGCTACTGTCAGAGCTGCTGTAAGAGAACATTAATCAACACCTTCTGCCCAATCAGAACCCAGAATCCGACAGAGCTGTGGGATAAAAGAAACTGTGGTTAATGTAAATTAAAGCTGCACATGAAAGCAGATCAGTTCTCCCACAGAGACTCACACAGATTCGCTCCTAGAACAAAGTGATCTAACAAAAGCACGACTTCCTCTCGCCCGCTTTCCCTTTTCTCAGTCGTTAAGAGGATCGGCTCTCTCCACAGTCACTCCACAGGACGCTCTCCTCCTCTCAGACCGCGTTCTGAAGCTGCTCCGGCTAACGTGTTTAATAATAACGTAATAATAACGTAATAATGCCTTTATTATCTGATTCCAGTGTTTATTCACGGTCTGTGAAATTCAAGCATTTTTCAAGCTAGATAATCAGACTGCTTTCCTCAATTACGGCGCAAATCACTAACTAAGCTCTAATGTTGTTAGTTATTTTTCAGCGCTCTAATGTATCACAGACTTCATTTTTACATTTTTACACTTGATCATTTTATGCAGTTTTTAATACTGAACTGGGATTATTCACGTAAACAGAGTTCATGAAAACGTAAACGTAAGTTGTACAAACGTACGTCTGTCTCTCTAAGCCACTTTTGACAAATCATTGATGACATTTCTGGCTCGTTTTAGTGAGTCACTTCGCTAAAGAGTCGACTCTTTTGACTCCCAAATGACTCATTACCTTTTTTTTCTTCATAAACCAGACAACGTTTGCCATATTGTGGCCAGTGTTTGTTGTTCTTTGCCTAACTACGGCTGAAATCATTCCAAATTTACACAATAACTATTCCGCATCGCATTTTATAAAATCTATTATTATTAAATAAATGTTAAATCAGAAAGGCACTATTAATGAGCACAGACAAAAACAGTGAGAACGCCTGCGTCGTGATCGTGCTTCAATAAACTGATTTATTTCTGTTTAATCCGACAACCGATCGCCTCCAGTAATACACTCGACTACACACAGTATCTCTAACAAGCAGCAGTGCAACGGATCCTACAGAATTTCTTTAAAGGCTCCCCCAGGGGGCCGAGCGAAGAAAATCTATGGGTTCTAAATTTCCTAAGAGTGTATTTGAGGTGAATCTGGAGGACGGTTACTCACCACGGCTTTAGTAAAGGCATTTTTAGAGATTTTTCAGAGCAGATGGACTTCCTGTTAGGTGCCAGGGGCTATACTGAGACTCCTGACCAGCTTGTCACACTCGACAACGAGTTATCAAAAGAGAAGGACCAACTTCAGGCCATGGAGCAACGTGAAAAACGAATTAAAAAAAAAAACTTATTCAGATACAATCAAATGATTCGGTGATTAATATGAAAAACATCTAGGATTTATTGATCTAAATTTTATTTTAAATTTAAACCTGGCTCATTGAATCAGTGATTCAAATCCTTCATTTTGATTAAAACCTTGAGCTGAGATTAATTCTGACCATTCCACCCTGAGATCAGATATTACTGATCATTTGTTTTCTTTCCTTTGGAGTGAAAATGGGAAAATCCTTGGAAAAATTTAAAGCAGAATTTAAAAAAAAGTTTAAAGCGGCTCAGCGTCGGGATTAAAATGCATCCCTGACTGAAATTTAAAATCCAGGAGCAATGGAATGAAAGAGAATCTATATGTTTCCTATTAAACTAAAACCAGGATTAAAAAGCTGATTATTCTACACAAGTGTTTGGTACAGCGTTGATTTAATCCAGATTAAAGTTTAATCTGCGGCGGTGCGGGCCGTGTAAGACGTGTGTATGAAAGCGAGATGGTGTTGATGTTAGTGAAGCAGCGCGACGCTCAGGGAGACGTAGCAGCAGGTGCAGGCTCCATAAAGAGCGCTCACATCTCCTGCAGAAAGCCCAGTTGTCCTCCAGATCCTCGGGTTTTGGCCGCTGGCCCGAGTTCGAGCAGCACAGAGAGTCGGAGAGGGTCAGTAAGGCCACTCACACACACCATCACTCTTTTAAACACACACAATGAGCCGCGATTCTGCCGTAACGTAAAAGCCGAGAGACTTTTATATGGTGCCAAGCGTTAACTTTTACAGCACGCGTGGCCTCGGGCTGAGGTTTGTTCACGCAGAGTCTCTGCATTTATTCACTAAACGTAGGAAACTGAAAGAAAGATGACGATTTTTTTAGCTTCTACATCTGAGTTAAGACTCCAGACAGAGCTTAAGTTTTGCCCTTTGAGTGTCTGTGGCACAAATACGGATTAATCTCTAAAGGCCAAGTGGTAAAAACTGAGCTGAACTATTTCTATAAAGTACAATGTGTTCTGCAAATTGACATTATTGCATTTAATGCTTCATTTGTTACATCCAATCATCTGTTAGTACAGAATCTATGATGTAGAGTTTAACATCAAGCACAAAGGAAACGAAGGGAAAGAACAGAGGGAAGTCTGTAATGAAGGAGGTTCAGAAGAAAGAAAGGAAGCTCAGAAGGAACGAAGGAAAAGAGAAAGTTTGTAAGGAACAAAGTTCAGAAGGAAGAAAGGAAGGAAGGAAATTCAGAAGAAAGGAAAGAAGTCCTGAAGATAGTCTTAAATTCTGATAGAAAGTTTGGAAGGAAGGACATTTAGAAGGAAAGAAAGAAGTTCAGTAGGAAAGAAAGAAAAAGAAAGAATGAATGAAAATTGAGAATGGAGGAAAATTCGGAATAAAGAAAGGAAGTTTGGAATGAAGGAAGGGAATTCAGGCAAGTATTTAGCCTGTAATTTTAATCTCAGAAATCTCTTCTATATGTTAACCACGCTGTAAAAGAACAAAGTGTCTAATCTCTAGTGTGAAAAGGGTTATTTTATCATTTACACAGTGACAAGCAGCTGATCGGACGTGTGTTCCACGTGACCGCGAGTCACACAGTCAACAAGAAAACGTTCAAATATCACCAAACAGATTACTTCATCCTGAATCAGCACACATCGCAGCACAGAGAGGAAACACACAGGACCAAACAAGAAAATGACACAAGAGGAAACCAACTCCAGGCTCCGCCCACTATTACACACCGCAAGATACGAACCGAACATCATACGGACAACACAGACCTACGCACGCTTTATATCACGATCATCCATCTGCATCGCGATGTTCGGCTGATTGTCACCAGTGAGCACAATCCTAACAGGCGCACATTCACTTTCATCAAATTTAACAACTGCGTCCGGTCTACAGAAATAAATACACAAAGAGAAAAAGGATTTGGTGGAAAAATATATTTTAAAGTGAACTCAGCTGCTATGTACTGCGAGGAACACTATGGAGTCAGTCACACAGAGTGAATAAAGCGCTAAAGATTCTCTTCACACGCTCAGAAAAGATGTGTGTGTGTGTGTGTGTGTGTGTGTGAGAGAGAGAGATTTATGGCAATCATATTACTCAGCCCTAATATTATTATTTTTAAGGCTACTGAATTAAACAGAGAATATATTAAAAACTCCACTAACATGAATTATGTGATAGTTACATTTTAATTATTTAACTTTCTCTTATTATTTTTAATATTTACTCATTATTTTTAATCATTAATAAAACAAATTATTCAGATTTTTTTTTACTTGCTTCCTTTTCCTTCTTTGCTTTATGTACTTTTTTTCATGTTTTCTTCTCTCCAGCTCTTTTAGACGTGGCTTTAACAGTCCAATCGATCGATCGATCGATAAAGATACATTAAAAATCTTCTCCTAAAACTTATTTCTTTAGGATAGCTTTTATCTGATGACTTTTTTAAAATTATTATTACTATTACTATTATTACAATTATTATTATTTGCTGTTTTGATACATGCTTATATACTTTGTTTTATGCTATGTACTTCTGTTTTCTTTTCCTATGTAAATTGCCTTAGAGATCTTTTTAAAGGTGATATATAAAAAGTTTTATCATTATCATTATTATTATTATAAAACTTGAATTATAATAAGAGTAAACATCGCCATTCAGCTGAACCAGAATGTCTCTCTGCTCCCTATATTAGTGCACTTACACAAGACATACATGAATGCATCCTGCGCCCTGTGTAGTGCACTAAAGTAGTGCAATAATGTAGTGCACTACAAGTTCAATAAGAGAGTCATTTGGGCTTCAGCCTCAGATTTACAGCCGCCGCACAGCAGCAGGACGACGCGACTTTCTCCAAACGGCTTGTTTAGTTTCAGTAAACGCTCGTTACAGGAGTGACAAAAGTGTTACTGTGTCAAAAGACTGATAAACAACATGTCACGTGATGCAAAACAACAAACAAACAAACTACAACCGCGTATCGAGGCAAACAAATCATACAAACCCGAACTCTAGATGTATCGCTATGGGCGCCGCCATGACGGTCTCTTCAAACCGGAAGTGTTTAGTCACGTTCACAGGAAGTGACGAATTTTGCGAGGCGCGGGGATAACGCCTAAAATGTTCATTTTTCTTTTCATTTGATCACTATCATTATTGTTTTAGTTTTTATAGACTGTAATGTTGTTGTCCCTGATATTTAACTTCAATTTACATTTTTATTTATTTTTTTTTACATTTGTTTTTATTTATGTACCCATTAAATAATTAATACACAAATAATTTTCCACAGTAAGATATCATGAAGGAAGAAATAACAACAAGACCTGATACCACGAGAATGCACCTGAGGGGATATAATTAATATAATAATCATTTACCAGTTTAATAATGTAATAATTTGAGTGATTATTTAAAATTATTAAGATATTATTAAGCCTTTCAAATGAATAATTTATGTACAGAGATATAGAAAAACTGAAATAAATGAGAAATCATTTTTGATGTAAGTCATCACCAATAAACAGTATTATTTTATACTTTATACAGTATATTAGGCTATTTAACAGCATTATTAATATCACACATGGTAGATGTTATATTTCAGTGTTTCTGTACCTTCATTAATTAATATATAGCTATAATTAGGTTTTAAATGATTATAAAGCTTGACTATTTAAGAGTCCCTCTCTCTCTCTCTCTCTCTCTCTCTCTCTCGGGCTCGGTCCTGATTGGGGGTTGAGCAGATTCAATATTGAATTGCAAATCCAGTGCCTTCTGTTGGGGTCTGTAGCCACGCTGGCCCGTTGCAGTCGGCCATTCATGTGTTAATCTGGAGCGTGAGGAAGACCGAGGAGGATCGAGGGGCCCGGGAGAGTCAAACGAGGAGCCACCACACACACACACACACACACACACACACACACACACATCCAGGACACGGCTGTGACAAAGTACCATTGGGCTTTTGTGTACATTTTAATTTGTGTGTGTGAGTGATGAGAAGCCCAAGAAAAAAAAACCATCAGGATGAAAAATGAAGTTTAAACAATTTTCTATTCATCAAATGTAGTTAATTAGTTAAGACTGCTGACTGAAGATGTAGTTTTGCACACACACCACGAGGTTTATGTTGCTAACAAGTAATGAAAGCTTACAGCTACTGTGCAAACTGCACGTCTAAATCATCACACACTCACATCAATAACACTGTACAAAACAAATGCTAATTTTATTACTACCTGAAGCTCTTCTAACATACAAGCTCCGCCTCCAGACTTTAGGCCACACCCCCTACCTGAGTCTCCATCTGAGGTGAAGGGGAATCATGAAGCTGAACTTTTCCTTTAATAGCATAATGGATCCTGTATTTATCCTACATACTGCAGGGTCACAATATCGCCATATAATATCATTATCATGATCAATATTGTATCAATACTGTTATATCACAGGTATCATCATAACCTTTTTTGTACAATTTTTATAATTTCTTTAAAAGAATACATTTACCCACAGATTGGAAGTTTGCAATTTGATAACATTTCAAACACTTACAGCTCATTTCCTTATAAAACTGCACACACTGTACCTGAGAATACTTTTTTTTTTAAAGCAAAAGGTCGTCACACCAAATACTGACTTTGTTTAAATTTTTAGTTTACTGCTCTTTATAGTATTTTTTTAAAATGTAGAAACACTTAATTTCATTATTTTTGAAGGCATCTTCGCTCTACAGCATTTCTTTGCATGTGCCTAAGACTTTTGCACAGTACTGTATATGCATATATATATATATGTGTGTGTGTGTGTGTGTGTGTGTGTGTTATGAGGTAGAGAAAGTGGAGACCATAGAGATATTAAAGGACAGAACGCTCTGTCGTTGACAGTGTGTGCCAGCCTCCAAAGCTGAGAGTGTGTATGTGTGTATGTGTGTGTCGGTGGTGTCAGTATGTCCTCTCTCTGACTGGCACCCAGCTGCTGTCTACACACACACACACACACACACACACACAGATTACATCATGGCCTCTGTGAAGTCACTTGTCTGTGTTGTGTTTCACAGATGTTCCTTCATTGTCATAAGCAACGTTAATGTTGCTGTTAATATAATATGTTGATGTTATAGTCTACTATATTTTATTATATTCTGTTTTTATTGTGTGTGTGTGTGTGTGTGTCTTAGTTCGTTGTTGGTTCTGTTCGTTGTTGCACTGTGGGATGAGGAACTAAGGAAAAACATTTCACTACATTAGATCACATGTATGTCAGATGTATGTGACAAATAAAGAGCCTTGACCCTTAATATAAATATAAACCTCACCTGAACAATATGTGAGCGCATATAATAATGAATTATTCATATCCCCTACGCATGAAAAGAAATAGATTTTGTGGAAGGAAATCACATGTGAAAATAAAAACACAGTCCCTACATTACACTACAAAATGCTGACATGTAAAGTGTAAATTTCACACCTGAATCATGTGATTATTAACGTGATGTTTTTCTGTAAGTGTCCCACCTCCCAAAGACACGCTAGTGGGTGGACTTGTGATGCTAAATTGCCCTGAGTGTTTGAAAGTGTGTGTGTGTGTGTGTGTGAGTCCCTGTGTTACCCTGGCCTCCAATCCAGGCCGTATTCCCAGCTCATGCCCAGTGTTCCCGGGAATGAATCCGGATCCACCGCCACTGGACCAGGAGTTTAATAACAAAATGAATGAGCAGCTGTTTCACTGAAACCCATGTTTCATTTTACCTTCTTGGGATGTTAGCTTTCGTAAATGAATCGTAAAACAGAGGTAAACCATACGGCCAAAAGTATGTGCACCCCTGACCATCGCACACATACGTGTTTCTTCCCCAAACTGTTCCCACAAAGCAGGAAGCACACAGTTGTATAGA
>CM075019.1:22425190-22481450 GCA_037576675.1 Pangasius sanitwongsei | reverse complement strand
GTAGCTGAATGAACACAAATCCCCACAGCCACGCTCCAACATCTAGTGGAAAGCTTCCCAGAAGAGTGGAGCTCATTGTAACAGCAAATCTTTGACCATATAGTGTATCCTGACTCACTTCTATGCCAATAAAAATATTTAATAATATATAAGAAGAAGAAGAAGAAGCAGCAGCACTAAATCTTCCATTAGCTGATTTGTTTGTTTACGGCTCACGGCTCTGCGCAGACAGACAGGCCCGTCCTCTGTTTATACGCCGCCATTTCCTTTGTCATGAATGACGAGTTTTATTTGTCTTAATTTATGTATGTCTTTTTGCTATGAGTAATGAAACATTTTATTATTAGTGTTTATTCCTAAAGTTATTGAGCAGCTGTAATGTTTCATAAACTAACTGTACAGAGAAACTGTATGTAAATAAAAGTATTACGTCAAAGTCTGACTCAGTTAAAAGTATCTACATCTATTAAAAAAACAGTAAAAGTAAATATTTTATTTGTTTATTTGTTTGTTTATTTAACTATTTTACTATCTATCAAATCTAGAATTTGACTGTTGAAATGAATGCTAAGGTAGCATTAGCAACAAAACAAACCTAGCTAGCAAAATCACCAAGATTAAAGCTAACTGTAGATTTGATTATCTGTCTTAAAAACTATTTGGAGAAAGCAAAATCACAAATTATTCTCAAAGCAGCTCGGCGAGAGATAAACAAACAAACAAACAAACAAATAAATACCAAGCCATGGCACTGGAGATTTTTAGCAACTACTGTAAATGTAAATAGTCTTTCTCTTGTAAATTTACCTGAGTAAAAGTATTAAATTTAAATAATACTCGAGTAAAGTACAAACTTATGTACTTAACTAGAATAAAGAAGTACAATTAGTGAAGTATTTTCCACTCCAGGTTCTAACGGTGTTTGGGTTAATGCTAATTAGCTAAAAATGTTGGAGACGTTGCTAACATTTAACGTTAGGGAAAGGTTTGTTAGTGTAAAAAATGTGTCAGGCTTAACAGAAAGTGTACAGTCTGTACATAATTATACAAAATTACACAGAATTACATTCTGTTTTACTTTTATAGCTATAAAACAGTTTATATTCGCATACTATCTGCTCCTGTTAGCTGCTGCCGCCACCTGCTGGTCAAACCGAGGAACTACACGTAATAAACTTGAAGATTTATCAGCATTATGACTGAAAACTTCTCCAAATTTCCCTATTGGTTTAATCTATCTATCTATCTATCTATCTATCTATCTATCTATCTATCTATCTATCTATCTATGAGCTGCATGTGACAGGGGTTTAATTTAGGAAAAGTTCCTTCTCATGCATTGTTCAATTGCATGACTATTAAATAAACATCTGAATATTATTTTTTGTTATATCTATTATTGAGTTATTATAGTTATTAGATCACTAGAATTAAACTGGTTTCAGGCAGGTCAGACTAGAAATAATGTCAACTAGGACCCTATGTGTTCTGTCAGTGGAAAATACAGGAATAAAAAGCTCTGTGGCTCTAATAAAGATCCTTCTTCTTCTTCTTCTTCTTCTTCTTCTTCTTCTACATATTGGAATAATGAGCCTAATATTTAAATAGTTCATAAAGTAAATCTGTGCTGAAGAGATCCATGGATTTTTTCCATCTAAATGAACACTTATTTAATTTCAATCTAAAATCTAAAATCAAGCATTTATTTTAAAAAAAAAAAAACCCAAAAAACTAAATTACCAAGCAAACTGTCATTCTACATGATAAGTAAATATTTAAAAAATAATAAAAATGAATGAAAATAATCTCAGATATCATTTTGAAAGCCAGCTAAAAGAAAATCACCCGTGGACGCAAGCTTACTGTACTTTATTTCCTGGAAAAAAGATTGAAAAACATATCACATACTCATATGTACAGCACATAAGAAAGAAGATGCAACCAAAATCAGCTTTAAACATGTCGTCCGTCAGAGTCCGTCGTCTATTTACAGCATGAAATAAACCTCATATGAGTCACAGCTGTACAGGAAAAACACTCAGTGCAATCCAAACACATCTCTAAAAATGCCTCTGAGTGTGAGTTTGCACCAACGTGGACGCAGTTTCACCTGGAGTTAATCCACAGGTATGTATTTCCTGTTCACACCTTCATTTTATTCTCCTAAACCAAATCCTAACTGAGAGTTCTGGTCCATAAATGATGCAAATTTTGCTTGTAGTATTGAACTGTATAAGTGAAAATTAAATAAATTTTAAAAATAATATTAAAATTCAATAATAATAATAATAAAAAAAAATCTATACTCTCTGAAGTAGGATTATGTAAAATATGAAATATATCCATGACAACTTTCTAATGTTCTTGGTTATTTTCTGTTTTTTTAAAAAAAACAAAACAAAAAAACATTGCTGTAATTTTAATTATTATTTTTTTTTTTTTACTCTAGTTTCTGTTGCAGCATCTGTGAGAATTTCATTGTTCAAGATTTATCTCAGGTGTATTAGATTTAAAATTTCAACCTTGGATGACTAATTAATGAATGAAAACTTTATTATATTTAATCCATGTTGGTGCAAATTGTCATGCCTCGTTTGCGCTCTCTTTTTTTCCTTAAAATGTTTTTTATTTTTTTATTTTTTAAAATCTTTTTGCTTGCTGTACAGAGCCCTCTTCTGACTCGGAGTGGAATTGCATACAGAGCTCCTCCATTCCTCCACCCTCATCTCGAATTGCTTTTTAAAGTTTGCCTTTATAAAAAAATTGACCTGAAATAGAGCCTCCACAATGTGTGTTTAATCCCCTGGGAATAACGTTTGCTAAACAGACAGTTGATGGCGGTGATCTCGGAGCTACTGAGAAATCAAGAAATCATGAAATCAAGAATTAAAGGCATGTGTATTTATCACCAGGTGGGGGAATATGAATACAGGTGAGCCGTAATAACATCAGGAAAGAGAATTACAGTAAGAGGTATATCACTTTGAGTCTGATTGACCTGAACAGTGGGACGAGCGCTGGTTTTAAAACGAATAAATAAAAATACAGAGAGCGAACAGTAGTTCTTTCTCTCACTGTCTCTCTGAACTACCCCAAAAAATAAACAAAGACTGTTATTATTATTATTATTTTTTTTAAAAATGTCTAATTTTTTGCTTTATGTTTTATTTCAGGGCTCCAGAGTGGAACAGAGACGGTGCAGGAAAATGAAAACCATCTCAATCGATGAATATAAATTAAATTATTATAATGTCCAAAATATAGCACAGAGAAAATTCACACCATCCAGTTATTACACTGGACTTTATCCTGAAGACCTCACGCACACACACACACACACACACACGCACACACACACGCACACGCACACACACGCACACACACGTGTAAAATGGAGAAAATGAAAACGTGCTCAAACACACAACAGGTTTACACTTTTCACAGTTTCTCTCCAGCCTTCGCACTCGCTAAAGCCGTGACAGGAGTAAAGGAGCAACATGCAGCACGTCCACCTCAGTGTATCAGTCTGCACTGGAGATCTTCAGAGAGGAGCTTCAACGAGTTCCACAGGGAGATCTTTAGAAGGAACCTGGGGAGGAGCTTTAACAGGAACCAGGGTGAGATCCTTACTAGGACTTGTGGTGACATTTTTAACAGGAATCAGGGTGAGATGTTCAACAGTTCTTTAAAAGGAACCAGAGAGAGAGAGAGAGAGAGAGAGAGAGAGAGAGAGAGAGATCTTCAACAAATCTTCAACTGGAACAAGGGTGAGATCCTGATGTGATCTTTGAGAGGAACCAGGGTGAGATCTTTTTCAACAGATTTTTAACAGGATTTGTGTTGAGAACTTCAACTGGAACTAGAGTGGTAGCTTCTACAGAAACTAGGGTGAGATCTTTAAGAGGACCTAGGTTGATAGTTGAGATCTTAAACAGAGCTGGGATGAGATCTTCAACAGATATTTAACAGGAACCAGGGTGAGATCTTCAACAGGAACCACTGTAAAACTTTTCTCAGGACTTGTTGTGAGAGCTTCAATAGTAACCAGGATGAAGGCTATAATTTTCCAAAGCACCCAAGGTAAGCTTTTCAACAGATATCCTAAACTCTTTAACCAGGACCAGGGTGAGATCTTCAACAAAACTCAGGATGAGAGATTTGTCAAGATCACCAACAGGGACCAGGATGAAATCATCAACAAATCTTTAACAGGAACCAGGGTGAGATCTTCAACAAATCACCAACAGGAACCAGGGTGAGATCTTCAACAAATCACCAACAGGAACCAGGGTGTGATCTTCAACAGATCACCAACAGGAACCAGGGTGAGATCTTCAACAGATCACCAACAGGAACCATTTTGAGTCTTTTTTTAAAATCAGGATTTGTGGTGAGATCTCCAGCAGGAACCAGGGTGAGGTCCCAGGTGAGATCCTCAACCCCACACACTCACCCATAGACTACACTGAGATCTCCACCATCTCAACAGCATTGTGTACTGAGTGTGTCGGTTGCCACATATTGCTCCTTGTACGCAGAAATCAAAACAAACACATTAACAATAATAATAATAAAATGTATAAAAATGCGATGTTTGTAAAGAAAGTGGTTTTGGCAACATACATTAAGACATTAGATGAGTGACTGAGTGTGATGTCTCTCTCTGAGTGTCCCGGGACGACGGAGTGATGATCACGCAGACTGAGATCACGAAGGAGATGTTTCTCGATCCCTCATCTCCCGAGTCAGAAAAGAGATTTTGGTGTCAGGATTTTAAACTCCGCCCCTGCCGTAGTTCTGCGTCCCGTACGATACGAGGCGCCGTCCCGTCTGGATAAACCCCGCCCCCTTTTGTGCCTTATTCACAGATTCGATTTGATTCGCTCCTTTTCCGTTTCCTCTTTCGCGTTCCTCTGTCTTTATAATGGTCTCTCCCAGAAGTGGGAAAGACAGTGAGGTGACGGACAGTACCAACGTGCCAGACGGGGGTGGGGGGTGGCGCTATAGCTCGCTGTGGCGTACAGGAGGCTCCAGCTTGTGCGAAAGAGCCGTGAGGACTTTGTCGAACTTCTCGTAGCGTTCGCTCTGGCTCCCCTCGGAACCTCGGCTTCCCCAGAGTAGCCTCATCTGGAATTCCGTGCAGAAGATCTCCGACACTTCCTCTCTCTCCTGGAAGTCTACACACACACACACACACACACACACACACACACACGGGTTAACACATTTCAGTGAAAATCATTGCCTTTCTCTAATCAACCCCGTATTCACGATTTGCCTTACGAGTAGCCTTTTAAGGAAAAGGGGCGGGGCTAATTTGCTGTTCCTTCTGGAGGTGGAGCTATTATACATTTATAAGCTTGAAATGAAGAAACTATCCAGATTTATAGCATTACAATTCTGCAAATCACATTTCTTATTAAATTAATTCTTTAATTAATTAGATATCGCCCAATACAGCTTTAAACTCATTTAAATTGTTAGTAACAGAAATTATATTTATGTATTTAAAATACAAAAAAAACTCCCATGTGTACATATCATTAAGATAATTACACAGAATTATGATAATTACAAGTTTACAAAACACATCTTCATTAACCTCAAGGAAAACTTTGAAAAAACCTGAAATTTCCTGATTTAACTTGATTTAATAATCATTTTTTCTAGTAATGACCTCACAGTAAATAATAATATCATAATGTGACGACTCATTTACGAATCTGAGAAGATTACAATCATTTCAGCATGATCGGAATACATTATTATTAATATTAATACGATTAATAATTTAATATTTGTTTAGTAATCATTAATAATATTAACTGATTCATATTTATAGATGCCAAAAAATGTTTTAACACTTTTACTTTACTGTGTTAAAGTCAAAAGACAAAAAGGGCTGAGGAAGGTTTTGTAATATAAATGTGATTTTTTTAAAAAAAAAATTTAAAACTGTTTTAAATATTTAAAAATGATTTAAAAGTGATTTAATAAAAAAAAACAAGAATTAAATTATTGATTAAACATATTTTTAATAATGTGATTTTTTTTTTTTAGAAAAATGTAACAAAATCAAGATTTTAAAATAGTAATTTTACATAAAAATGAATAAAATTAAATAAATAAAAAACTAAAAATGAATTGAACTACACTAGACTGGCATGGTGGCGTCTCTTTGTATTCGTTACAGGAACATGGCATTGTGGGAAGTAAAATGCGCTGAAACGCAGCGAGTACCGTGTAGCTTGCTCTCGGCGTTGGTGTGGTACAGGCCTCCGTGGTGTGCAATGCTGCGTGCTGCCTCTAGGTGGCTCATGACCACGTCCACGCCGCATTCGGAAGCATCCCACGGCTCTGGCCCCTCCCCCACGGCCACGCCCTTCTCCAACAGACACAACACGGGCACCACGTGCGGGAAAGACGTACTCGACAGCACAGAGCTCTCTGAGAGACGAACACACACGTAAACACAGGCGATGTGACAAAAGCGGCGCCATACATCATTTTTTAATAAGATGGGAATGTAAAGATTATCCACGTAAACACACGGCCCTATTCGGACGGGATCAGTTTCTCTAGACGACGTCGTAACTGTAGTAACTTTTTTTTTTTTTTTACACGCGATAAAAGTTTCACATCCGAAAACTAATTAAATTAACGCAGGAGGGACGAGTTTGTCTACGAACCTGGATAACAGCATCACCAAGGTCATGTGATCATATTTAATGCGATGTTAAATTATTAAATGCTGAAACTTAAAAATAAAAAGTAAAACTGCTCATTATATATTTATTATATACTTTATATATAAGGGAATATAAAGTGGCTTTACACCTGTAGCTATCATTATAACATCCTCTTTCTTTTTTTCTCTCAATGACACTTCACTAATTTTTACGTCTACAAAAAATAAATTCACAGTGAAAAAGGAGAAAAAAACGTTTTTTATAAAGCTGTAAAAATTGTACAAATACATTTTACAGTTTTAAAGAATTAAAACAGCTGAGAAAATTTAATATTAACGCCTAATCATCTGTATTCAGAGTGTGTAATTTATATTAAAAAACATTTAAAAAATGTAGAAAAAGATATGAAAATACCCGCAATATCTCAGAAGTGTATTATGATATAATTTATAATGATATCAATATAATATCGTTATATCAAATAAGCTGAAATAGTAACGTTTAAAGCCGAGGCTTATCTAGATTTTATTTATCAATTACTCATTTTTAATCTCTGTTTTGATATCCTTGTATTCTTCCATAAACATATTTTGGTTTAAGAGAGACGTTACCTGTTGATTTAAATCTTAATTGTCTTAAAATTCCTAATTTTTAATTTTCAAAAATTAAGGAAACTTCACAGTATCTTAGTGTTTTTTTCTGAAGTTTTATATTTCTTAAAAATGATACAGCAAATTCGACTTCACATTAAAGCAGTGTGTAAAATAAGAGGAATTTATTTTTAATACTTATTATAATTATTTCTTTCGGAGCATTTTCTTTATTTTTTTTTCTTGCATATTATCATAACTGATTTTATATCAAAGAACAATAGAATAGAGCTCTTACCATTAATAAATCATCTATTTTTGTCTATTTATTGTAAATGATACAACTGCCATTCTCATTATTTAGTTTGTTACAGCATTAAAAAATATAATTGCATAAAGAATGACTGTTTTTGGATTAAAAAAAACTTGCAAAGTCTATAATTATATTCTTGAAAATGAATGTTACAAACAGCAATTAATAAGAAAGTGCGCATGTTAACTTTTCAAGTGTCTACATTTTAATAAAAGCTAAAAAAAAAAAAATTAGCCAATGGATGAAAGATTGTATATACAAATTACTAGCTAGCCCAAATCTTCACCTTTGCCTTCATTTAAGCCTTTCATGAAGGGTTTGAGCTTCTTCTCGTACAAGATGGCTCCCTCCGTGTGTCTCTGTCTCAGCGTCATCCACGTCTGGTCCAAGCGTGAGATCTGAGAAACACACCATGTTAAATTTAAGATTCTCCGTCAGATGCTCTGGAAGAAATGAAGATGTTTTAAGAGACTTAAGGACTCTCGTTTCTCGTCTGACCTGCGGAAGTTCCAGGGCTCTCATGATGGCGGCGAATCCGAACATATTTCCCATGGTGCTCTTGAGCTCGGCTGCCAGCTGGATGGTCTTATAGAGCAGAGCGGCTCGTTCCTCCGTACTGCCCGTACAGCCCAGCAGGTCCACCGCCATCATTATGGACATGGTGTAGAACCTGAAGAGAGAAAAACGCAAGGAAAGCAGGACAGACAGCTATCAGGTCGGATCAGATCATCTAGAACGTTCTGTCTGGTACTAAAAGAACCGAAGGGAACCTGCTGAGAGAAGATACAGCATCCTGAAACATTAAAACGACTAGCGTGTGCTGGTGTTTACTTCCTGCAAAATCGTAATGAAAACCGAAATGACGTTTTATGCAAATGAGGTCCACCCACCACACTGTTTTTAGCCAATCAGAGTCAGGGTAAAAACTGAAAAAAAACTGACTAGGAAGACCTTTAATACAATTAATGCAACAATTAGCATAATCAAGCAGCTTAATTTTAATTAATTATTAGCAACATTAGCATATCACAGTCATAGAAAATAAAGATCACACCTAGATTAGAACTTATAAGTAGAAAACTATAATTATTAACTACCCAAAAAACATTAAAGAACCCATTTTTCTAAGCGTGTATGACAGAACGTCTTGTTTTTTTTTTTCTGTATTATGATGTATTTTTGCCGAATTTGATTTGTCTGCTAGTAACAATAAACAAGCTAGCTACATGCTTTCTACTTGCTAACTAGCTTTTTCCGTCTGTCCTTCATCGGGAATCCTTAAAGAACTGAGAATCATAGGAGAATAATATTAAATAAAGCTATAAAATATCAAAAACAATTTCTCAGATATCCTGTCAGATTAGCTTATGTTAGTCAGCTAGCTAGCATCAGCAGTGAAGATACGTATAATATGACTTTAAAAGCCACTTAAGAATCACATTAGGTTAGCTTATTTCAGCTAGCTAAAATTAGCAGTGAATATTATAAACATTTATGAATATAAATCCTTAAAAATCCCCAGATATTTTTTCAAATTAGCTCGTTAGCCAGCTAGGTAGCTTCAGCATTGACGATCGTGAAACATAACCTGGCTTAAAAATCACGTTGTTAGCTAACATTAGCAGTGAAGATTATAAACATTTATGAATATGACTAACATTCTTTCAGAGATTTTGTTAAATTGGCTAGAATTACTGGTGATCATTATAATATAATTGTGGCAAGTTAGCCAGTTATCTAGCACGAGCAGTGAAGATTAAATATTTATTAGGAAATTCTCCGAAATTCTGTCAGGTTAGCTAATGATAGCCAGCGAGCTGTACAAATTATAATATAACTTATGAATATAAGTTAAAAATTCAAGATCAAGTTATCTCATGTTAGTCAGCTAGCTAAGATGAATACTGAGGACTTAAAAAAAATCCTTTGAGAAATCCTATCAGAGTGTTTCATGTTAGCGAGCTGGCTAACAAAATTGGTGGAAATTCATTTGCATATATGAATGTTAATAACTTCCTTGTTTCTACGTCCATATATGGAATTAGAAGGCTCTTATTTCCATGTATAGACTCATGCCATGTATGTATATCCCTTTACATCTCTGTGTACATGTGTGTGTGTGTTATACCTCTCGAGCAGGTCCAGTCTCAGCTGATGGCCATGTGGTAGAGTCAGCAACTCCAGCCCCGAACTCACTCCCATCATCCTTTGCATCTCCTTGGTAACGCCCAGTATCCTAGCAACCTGCAGATGGCCACACAGTTGCCAGAGGAACATTTAATCTCGGTCTTGCTATTCAAATTTATTCACACACACTCAGGACCAGCGACATTTAATTAATCTGTATTTCAGTTCTTATTGCGTAATGACGACTTTAATCTGATTGGATGGAGGCAGAATTGGAGGAAGTGGGCGTGTCCTCTGAGACGATGTTAACAGGAGACGACTGAACGTATGTAATTTTGTTGAAGTGTGAGGTGTTAGAGGTGTATTCACTGCTCCCAGATGCTACCAATCAGCAGTGTGTGTGTGTGTGTGTGTGTGTGTGTGTGTGGCCTATGAATAGGGAACTATTAAGCTATTCATTCTGCAGGAGTTTATCTGAACCTCAACACTTTTATTGACAGGTTAGCAAACACGGCTTCTGCACCGCACTAGAACATGTAATTAAAGTATTCAGCTTAAAGAAATACACAAACAACAAAAAATGCTAATTTTACTAATGACGAATGAAAGCTATCAGCTATTATTTAGCATAATTAGCATAATTATTATTCATTAATAGCCAAGCAGAAACGCTCTACGTATCTGCTGTGCACATTTTTTGGTTCTTGAAATGTTTAACACTGTTTATGTGACAGTAGGTCTGTTTGTACCTTATGTTTAATTCAAAACAAAACTGCAAGTTCCTACTTGATGGTCCTGATTTTTGAGGAAATATTTTACTGTCCAACGTCCACTCTAACTCTCTAACTACTTTCCTTTTATGGTCATTGTTTCCTGTTTTCATTTAACCCTGACTCTTTCTGCTGCTGGGTTCCACTTGGTTCTTGTTTCCTACTTTCCATATTTGGTCATAACTTCCTTTTCCCATTAACTCACTCCTGCGTCTGATTGGTTCCTCCAGTTGCTGCTTTGTTTTCTGTTTCCTTTATGAATCTTAATGTATTTATTTACTTATTTATTTAATGACCTGCTTCCGTTTGATGCTAAACTCTAAATAAAATGAAAGCAAACTCCTGATGGTATGAGCCTTCGTAGGTTAGACGTGTGTGATTTAACACCCCTATTATACATTATGAATACATTTTAATGATTCGCTGATTCTCGTTTTCGTACCATGCAGTCAGTCTTGGTGATGTGTTTGGCCGCTGTTTTAGGGTCCACCTCAGCCAGCAGTTCCTTCACCCTCTTCAGGACCCCCATCTCCAGGGGCTTATTCTCTGCAGGAAGCAGGGTCGATTGGTACCGCCCGGGTCTGAAGCACGAACTGCTCTCCACCAGAGGCACGGCAAAGCTCTCTCCTCCATCGCTGGGGGCGGAGCCTGGCGCTCGGCCCTCCTCCACCCTCAGCCTCTCCACGTAGCTCTTAGATGGAGGCGTTGGGGGCTGGCCCGGCCTCAGCTCGCAGTAACTGCCCCCTCCTTCTGAGCCATCTGAGGGGTAGCCGTGAGCGCTGGGGGGCGTGTCCGAGCACGGGACGTTGTTACTGGAGGAGGAGGGGGAGAGGTGGGGCTCGCTGGAGCGTCGCATCACCGGCGAAGGTGGAATAACGGCTAAGACACGCCCGCCCGAGCCATGTCTGTGACGGGAAACTGGGGAAGGACGAAAGAGAGAGAGAAGGAAAGTTATTAATGAGAGATAAAGTGAGAAAGACAATTGCAGAGAGAGACAGAAAGAAAAAGAGTAAGAAAAACAGAGAGACATAAACAGAAGTCAGAAGAGACACAGAGAGAGAGAGAGAGAGAGCGAGAGAGAGATTAAGAGATAAGGATGAAAACAGAAAGAAAGAAAGAAAGAAAGGGAGCGATGGAGAGATAGACAGAGGGAGACAGTCACAAAGACACATCATTAAAAAGAGATTGACAGAAAGAGAGAGAAATAATTAAAGAAACAAGTAGAGAGAGACAGAGAAAGAGAGAGAGAGAGAGACAGATGAAGACGGAGACAGAAAAAAATAATAAAGTTAGAGAGATAGAGAGAGAGAGAAAGAAAGAAAATGGAATGATTGATGCGGGAAGAGAGAAAAGGAATCTGTAATCATCTCATCAATATTAATTAAAATATCTGATGCAGTCTGTGTCTCATTGGTGCAACCTGTGAAAGAACCAGGGCCCCGCTCTGTGTGTGTGTGTGTATGTGTGTGTGTGTGTGTATGTGTGTGTATGTGTGTGTGTGTGTGTGGACATACTGGAGGTGTAGGCAGGTGAGAGAGGAGCTTCTCCTACAGGGGACAGGGGACAGCGCATCTCCTGGATCTGGTCCATACTGAGCGCACAGTTCCTCATGGCATCTTTATGGTGAACTGTGGATGGACTGGAGTGACACACACACACACACACACACACATTAAAAACACAACGTAACACACTCCTTCTTCACATAAGAGCTGCTATCCTGTATGGTGAAGCTACGACTAGGACGACACACGTCTAACTAAACTCGTGCTGCTACAAGACTAAACGAGCTCGTGACGCATTCAGTGCTGAGATCAGACGCAATGCATGCTGGGACTTGAAGTGCAAAAACAACCACTGTGGAGAGAAGAGTGAGAATGAGGGAGAGGTCTATACTAGAACACACACACATGCACAAACTCCAACACACACACACACACACACACACACACCAGCTGCATCCCTGCTCCATCTTCACTTTGGTGTCTGACACTCGGGAGTCGGCCGCTTCACTCGACTCGCCATCGCTGATGACGCAAGATGGACAGTTAGACTCCGTTCACATCACACCAGCGAGCCTTCAGAAAACTTTTTAATCTCTTTTCAGAATTCCTTTGATCAAAAAATTACTCTTTGTGTAGACAATTTAAAAAAAAATGGGGGCATTTAATATCAGTTACTGTAACACAAAAAAAAGGTAAGTAATAAAACACTGTGTGTGTTGTGCTGTTCCAGAAAACTAATCAGTGATGTGGTGGTGTGATAAAGCGGAGTTACTGTTACCACAATAAAGCTGATTATTATCCTACAGCACATCCTGTGTGTTTTATTCCACTTATACCACAGCGATTTGCCAACAGTTACAATTTTTATTAATCGGAGAACAAGAAGTCATACTTTTTATCCGTTTGTAGTTACATTTGATGTTTGTGATACAAGTTAGTTCCTGTTCTCACTTACGTTATAGCAGCTGTAAACAGTTGTTCCAGCTTCTATAAACCTGTTCTTCATCATCATCATCATTATCTTTTTCCTCGCTCACCTGTGTGGGATGATCTTCTCGGCGGTCAGGCCATCCGTCATGGTGACGCTGCGTCTCTTGATGTGCGCCCCCCGCTGAGTGGATGGTGAATGTGACCCCGATCTCCCGCTCGCCAGGGCAAACGTGGCCTCCAGGTACCTGAGGGGCAGTGTGCGGTTGACGGGGCACAGCAGCTGAGTGCCGGAGCGCGAGCACACGGGCCGGCCGGTGCCAGCGTGGTGCCGGATCAGAGTGGGCAGCGAGTCGAAGGTCTCGTCCTCCAGGAGGAACTGCACCTTTGTCTGTCCGCTCTTCACCAGAACCTTACTGATGCGGCAGTGCACCACTTCCTGCTGCCAGCGACACGTGATCACGTAATCGCCCGCGTTGGCCAGAGAGTCTCGCACCAGGAAATCCCCGCTGCGCAGAACCAGCGTCTCCGACACCTGCAGACATGTTATATACCTTATATGTTATACATGTACAGAAACTGGAAGATCCGTACAGCTGTAAAGGCAATGATTTTAATCAGAACAATTAACAAACTAATGAATAATTCCTCCTTCAGGTTCCAGATGTAAATGGCTGTGCTCTAAATTAAACCGTATATCTTAATTTATTAAATTATTTGCATAATAGATCATATTATAGATATAATACTGTGATATAATGTTTATTATTGTATATTTTCTATTGTATTATAATGTACAATAATAAACATTATATTACTGCATTATATCTATAATATGATCTATAAATTAATAATATTTATCTAATATAGTTATCTATAATCTAATCTAATGATAATAGTAATAATAATAATAATAATAAACCCCGCCTCCTACTTTCAAACTGACAGATACAGAAACCACGCCTCCTTTCTTTGAACCTATACACATAGGCCCCGCCTCCTTTCTTTTAACCTATATACACAGAAGCCCCGCCTCCTTTCTTTGAACCTATATACACAGGAAGTCCCGCCTCCTTTCTTTGAACCTATATACACAGAAACCACTCCTCCTTCCTTTGAACTAATAGACACAGAGGCTGTCTCTTTCCTTTTACCTTACACCTATATACACAGAGGCCCCGCCTCCTTTCTTTGAACCTATATACAGAGGCCCCGCCTCCTTTCCTTGAACCTTTATACACCGAAGCCACGCCCCTTTCATTTGAAGTGACAGGCACAGAGGCCAGACTGACAGACACAGAGAAGCCACACCTCTTTCACTGGGAGCAACAGGCACAAGACTCAAGCCTCCTACCTTTGGACTGACAGAAACAAAGGCCACGCCCCTTTCCTTTGAACTGATTCACACGGATTCCACACCTCTTACCTTTGGACTGACAGACACACTGTGAGTGAAACCTTTGAGACCACGCCTCCTTCATTTGGACTGACAGGACTACTAGGAGTGACAGGCACATAAGCCACACCTCTTTGACCCAATTTTTTTCCATCATATGCACTGGATTGAATTAATAAGGCGGTGTCATAAATATTGGCACCCCTTCCTCACCATCCTAATGCTGCAGCTATAACGCCTAAACAAGAACTCACCACCAGAGGGCGCTGTGAGCGCGGCTCTGTTTTACTGCAGCATCATGACCAGATCAGGCTTAAAGAGGAGGATGTGGAGATTCCTGTCCTCCAGCTGGACTAACACCAACACACAGATGGCTGTAGTCACACCACAGACAGTGTGGGCAGCTAACAGAATGCTTTATGCTAACTAACACACACACACACACACACACACACACGAATAGACTAATACCACAGTGCACTACTTCAGTGTTTACCTGTTAGTCTCTAATCCTAACCTGCACATTCTGAAAACATAGAAATATACATGTGTATGTAATTAGTTAGGATGTATAATGAGGATATATTTTGCCAAAAGAATGCTAGAATAAATTAATGACATGTAAAGCATGCTAAAATGAACCTCAACGTCGTTTGTTTTTGCCTAAAGCACTAATTCAGCCCAAAATAAAATTTACAAATTTATCTCAAATGCAGTCAGCCTATCCTGGGTTGGTGTCTGAAATGAGCTTTTATAGTTTTGCAGTAATATAGCTAACAAGTAAAAGTAACGTAAACTAGAAGCTTACAGCCTCCAGCTTAGCATCTCCAATGCAAACCTTGCCACAAACAGCTTTGGGGAACTTTTTAAATACATTTTTTACGTAAAAGTGTGAACTTGGGTGAAATTATGTGTTTTAAGGTGAGTGTGTAATTAATTAGGCTTTCACGAGACATTCATGCTAAACATGCACAGATAAAAATATAATATTAAATATCATAAATTGTAACAAAAAATTATTGTGACATATAATGTACTTACATAAATAAAGAACTCATTGTACTTTATTTACTTATAAATGTATTTATTTACATTTTATTATTCATTGCTGTGTGTTTATTGATATTACTTTGTGTTATATTTCTTTGCAAAGAGACCTTGGGTGTTAGAAAGGTGCTAGATAAATTGAACATATGAAGAAATAAATAAATAAATAATACTATATTGTACGTATTATATGCACACACACACACACACACACACACACCTCTCGTGGGATGCGGCCATGGTACCAGCCGTGGCTCCTCAGGTCACTGCTGCTGAGTTTGAGTTCCTCCTCCAGCTCCTTCCTCAGCTTCTCTGGGGGAGACTCCAACAGGTACTTCTCCTTGGAGAACTACACACACACACACACACACACACACACACACACACGCAAGCATGATTTAAGAGGTATCCAATTTCTTCCATCAATTACTTTCACTCATATTTTCATGGAAACTAAAAGAAATATAAAGACACATTGGGAATTTCTTTTTGAAGTAAAAATTGCACACAGTACAATACAACATTAAACAAATAACAAAATACATTTTAGATATCTAAAAATATTAATATATATAAAGATTATTTTATATCTAATAGACATAAAATAAATACAAGACATGAATTCATTTCCAAATTCATTTTTAGTTTTTTTTTCTGTTAAAAGATTATTAAGGTGACAAATTTATCCTATTTAAAGTATTAAAAGTGTCTTTAATGTTTAATGAACAACATCTCAAGCATTTTCATTCCAAAGATCCCTGTCAGCCTCTAAAGTTACAAAAAATTGGAATGATTTATTTACTAAATAATGATCAGAACACGAGGGTTAAAGAAAACTCCATCGTCTCGATCAGAACATAAATAAATTCCTCAGGAAAGTGAAAATAAAAACTTCACGCAGTTCATCATCACTTCTCTTCTCACCTAATACCCACAGAGCCGAGCTTTAAATATCTCCTATACCACATCATGCACACACACACGCACACACGCACACACACACACACACACACACACGTAGAAGCTCAGATGGTCTGATGTATTAAAGACTTCCTCGTTTCACACAGATACAGTGGGAGCGATAATAGACGAGAGAACAGAGAGAGTTTCAGGACAACAGACGCTTTGTGTGTTGCAGCTGATGAAGTTCAGGCACAGTGTCAGAGTGTAAGACCACAATGTCGAACAAAACACACACACACACACACACAAACACACACACAAACACTGCCTGCTTTGTGTTAGAGTCCATAAAGGAGACAGTGACTGGAACAGAGGGGTTAGAGATTATTATTATTATTATTATTATTATTATTAATGAAGGACTTTTGTCCTGTTTCTCTAAAAACTCTGTGTACTACACACACACACACACACACACATTCTGGGTGAAATATAGATGAAAACATCACTCTATTTTATACTTTACACATGAATCCTGCAATAAGACAACAATCCAAAACAAAATAAAATAAAAAATAAAGAAAGAAAGGGCTGTTCAGGCTGATCACTGAAAGACTAGAAGAAACTTGAAAGATTTCTAAAGTTATTAGAAATGTTTAATTTTCAATTTTTCAACTTAATATTTTAAGTTGAAAAATTGAAAAACATTTTTTCTGTGAAACTCAACACACTAAATATCTCGTTGTTATCATTTAAGTTTCCTAAAATTATTATTATTATTATTATTATTATTATTATTATTATTATTATTATTTCTCTGGAAACTTTGCATTGAATAAGTAGCTTTAAGATAAAAGTCTGTATTTTTGCCCGATATGATATAATAATATACTATAATTATATTAAATATATCTGAAATAAAACAAAAAGCAAAAATTAAAAACTACAATTAAAAAAGAAACTTCATACAGTATACTAGTCCTGAAACTAACTAAAATAATACAGGTAATATAATATAATATAAATATAAGACAAAGCACAATATAATGTGTGTTATGTTTACAATTATGTAAGAGAATCTAACAGGCACATAATAATAGCTATAGATTAATTATGAATTGAATTCTTTTTTTTTTGAAACAGTGTTAAGGTGACAGAATTATTGAATATACTAATATTTAAAGTACTAAATTTACCCATGAGTGATACCTCAAACTTTTTGGTTATTGGTTATTAATTGCAATATATTTATCATTTCAAAATAAATAATAAAAAGTTGATTTACAAAATTATAATCCTGACAGAAATATTTCACAATTTCATAACAAATACAATAAAACAAATCAAAACTACAGTAGCACTGGAGTTGAGGGAAATCGAACAGTAAAGCTGTGTGAAGACTAAAAATACACCAAGATGTGGGTAGATGTGACTCTGTGTGTGTGTGTGTGTTCTGTGTGTTCTGTGTGGGTGTGGATGTGGGTGTGTTCTGGGTCACTCTGCTCTTTGCTCTTTGCATCTGTCTCTTTTTCTCTCTCTAAAGTGAGACGTGGATGTAGGAGGAGATGCGGAGTGGCGGTGTTCTCAGCTCGGTTTCGATTAGC
Source organism: Pangasius sanitwongsei (assembly GCA_037576675.1). Classification (NCBI taxonomy): domain Eukaryota; kingdom Metazoa; phylum Chordata; class Actinopteri; order Siluriformes; family Pangasiidae; genus Pangasius; species Pangasius sanitwongsei. The sequence goes on along the minus strand of CM075019.1, from coordinate 22,463,579 downwards.
TCCCTGAGTGTGTGTGTGTGTGTGTGTGTGTGTGTAGCATGCGTAAAAGAGCAGCAGTGTCAAGTGGATGAAGTTATTGCTTTTGCCCTCATGCCTCGGGGGAACGAGAGTACGTCCGTCCACACACTCCGTCCCTGCGTAATCTCATACTGCTGTAATTGACTTTGGCCGCTGAGAGGAGACACACACTCACACCGGGGTGTTTGGGCCTCGAGCTGTGAAACAATAATTTGGTGTTGTGACCACAGGGAAAAAAACAGATCTGAACATGAGCCACTTCATGTTCGGGGAGAGGAAGACGAGGAAGACTAGAGTGGAGGAGGAAGAGGAGTAGAGTGGAAGAAGAGAGAGGAGAAAGAGAGGGGGAGAGAGGAGTAGACTGGAAGAGGAGAGGGGAGGAGGAGAGAGGAAGATGAAGAGGAGGGGGAAGAGGAGGAAGAGGAGAAGAGGGGAGGAGAAGAGAGTAGGAGGAAGAGGAGAGAGGAGGAAGAGGAGGAGGAGAGTAGAAGAGAGAGGCGGAGGAGACCAAAAGAGAGAGGAGGAGGAGAGAAGAGGAGGAGAGAGGAGCAGTAGAGTGGAGGAAGAGAGAGGAGGAGGAGAGAAGAAGAGAGAGGAGGAGGAGGAGAGAGGAAGAGGAGGTGGAAGTGTAGAGTGGAGGAGGACGAGAAGGGTAGAGAGGAGTGAAAGAGGAGATAGGAGGAGGAGAGTAGAGGAGAAGGGAGGAGCAGAGTGGAGGAGGAGAGAGGCAGAGGAAGAGGAGGTGGAAGTGTAGAGTGGAGGAGGATGAGAGGGGTAGAGAGGAGTAGAGTGAAAGAGGAGAAAGGAGGAGAAGAGTAGAAGAGAAGGGTGGAGCAGAGTGGAAGAGGAGGAGAGAGGAAGAGGAGAGTGGAGGAGGAGGAGAGTGGAGGAGGAGGAGGAGAGAGGAAGAGGAGAGTGGAGGAGGAGGAGGAGAGAGGAAGAGGAGAGTGGAGGAGGAGGAGGAGGAGGAGAGAGGAAGAGGAGAGTGGAGGAGGAGAGTGGAGGAGGAGGAGAGAGGAAGAGGAGAGTGGAGGAGAAAGTGCAGCGGTCGTCTCCGAGTTTTCTCGTCAGTACACTTGGTTATTCGTGCGAGCTGGCTGAGCCGAGAGGATTCCGATTTATTGTGTTTGTTTATACGACTGTGTCTGAGTTACTGCTCTGAACAATAATCCATCAGGAAGAGGAGAGAAGTAAAGAAGCAAAAAGACAAGAAGACAGAAAGAGCATTAAAGATAGAATAGTAGAAGAACGGAGAAGAGGAGAGAAGAGAACAAATATCAAGAAGTGAAAGAAGAAGAAGAAGAAGACGAGAGAGAGTAGGAGAAGAGAAAGAAGAAAAAGAAGAAAGAAGGAAGCAAAGAGAAGAGAAGAAGAAAAACAGAAGAAAGAGATAAAAAAGATATATAAAGATAGAAGAGAAGAGAAATAGAAAAAATAAGGAAAAAGAGAAGAGACATAAGAAGAAGAGAAGGTCAACATGACGTGAATAATGGAAAGTCTTCCCGGTTGGATAAAAGATGTTAGATGAAGGTGTTTTGCTGTGGTTCTGTCTCTCCACCAGGGAACGACTGTAACCTCTGCAGTTCATTCATTCAAAAGAGAACAGCAGGGGTCCAGCAGAGAGCTGGTAGGGTTCTGTAAAAGTCAGTCCAGGGGACGAGAGAGAGAGAGAGAGAACACAGAGCCTTACTCCTTGAGCCTTAACCTAAACTTAACCCACACTTAAATCACACTTAACCCATACTTAACACACTTAACCTGCACTTAACCCATACTTAACACTCATAACCCATACTTAACACACTTAACCCACTCTTAACACACTTAACCCACTCTTAACTCACTTAACCCATACTTAACACACTTAACCTGCACTTAACCCACTCTTAACACTCATAACCCATACTTAACACACTTAACCCACTCTTAACTCACTTAACCCATACTTAACACACTTAACCCACTCTTAACTCACTTAACCCATACTTAACACACTTAACCTGCACTTAACCCACACTTAACACTCGTAACCCATACTTAACACACTTAACCTGCACTTAACCCATACTTAACACTCGTAACCCACACTTAACACTCGTAACCCATACTTAACACACTTAACCTGCACTTAACCCACTCTTAACACACTTAACCCATTCTTAACACACTTAACCCACTCTTAACACACTTAACCCATTGTTAACACACTTAACCTGCACTTAACCCACACTTAACACTCGTAACCCATACTTAACACACTTAACCCACACTTAACCCATACTTAACACACTTAACCTGCACTTAACCCACTCTTAACACACTTAACCCATTCTTAACACACTTAACCTGCACTTAACCCACACTTAACACACTTAACCCACACTTAACCCATACTTAACACACTTAACCTGCATTTAACCCACACTTAACACTCGTAACCCATACTTAACACACTTAACACACTTAACTCATACTTAACACACTTAACCTGTACTTAACCCGCACTTAACATTCTTAACCCATTCTTAACCCACTCTTAACACACTTAACCCACTCTTAAAACACTTAACCCACTCTTAACACACTTAACCCAAACTCAACCAACACTTAACCCACACTTAACCCACTCTTAAAGCACTTAACCCACACTTAACCCACACTTAACCAACTCTTAACCCACACTTAACCCACTCTTAACCCACACTTAACCCACTCTTAAAGTACTTAACCCACATTTAACCTGCACTTAACACTCTTAACCCACTCTTAACCCACTCGTAACACACTTAACCCACACTTAACCCACTCTTAAAGCACTTAACCCACACTCAACCAACACTTAACCCACACTTAACCCACTCTTAACACACTTAACCCACACTTAACACACTTAACCCACTCTTAAAACACTTAACCCACACTCAACCAACACTTAACCAACACTTAACCCACACCTAACCTACTCGTAAAGCACTTAGCCCACAGGTACCCCACACTTAACACACTTATTCCACACTTAACACTTAACCCAGACTTAACACACTTAACCCAGACTTAACACACTTAACCCACTCTTAAGCCACACTTAACCAACACTTAACCAACACTTAACCCACTCTTAAGCCACAATCTTAATGACGTGAGACTTGATGTGGAGTTTAAAAAGCTTCATAAATAATCATTTCTTTAACATGCATGTAACATATGTTTATATAACTCACAGGCAGATCCTGATTCACACTCCTCACTCTCACAGCTAGCAATCAAATAAAAAATATGAGTTTATGTGGGACTTTAATTCTGGATTCGACATTAAAGAACAGCTTAGAGATTTTGGACCTGACTTGGACATGACAGAGGGAGATGACTTAGACTTGACTTATTTTAAACTTCACTTGGACTTTAAGTGACCTGACTATCACACCGATCAGATTTATAAAAAAATAAAATAAATTGTTATGGATAATTGAAAGAGAGAGAGATTGAGAGAGAGAGAGAGAGAGAGAGAGAGAGAGAAGGGTCTGCGTTTCATTCTTCACACACAGCTGAAGAACAACCTCGTTTCTTTTTGTCTTTACTCTGTCCCACATAGAGCGAGTCCTCTAGCAGGCCTAGTTTCCTGCAGGGACACGTCACCTCTGCCTGCACACTCACACACTCACACACACACACACACACACACTCCGATTTAAACACACACACACACTCCGATTTGTGTGAAACACAAAAAACATCCAGTGAGCAGCAGTTCCATGGACGGAAATGCCTTGCTGATGAGAGAGTTCAGCGGAAAATGGCCAGGAGAAGAATGATTCAAGCTGACGGGAAGGCTACAGTAACACAAATAGCCACTCTCTACAACCGTGGTGAGCAGAAAAGCATCTCAGAACACACAACACAGCAGAACACAACGCCACATGGTGTTCCACAGGCTCAGTGAAACTGGACAGATGTATACATACAGTATATACCGTATATAAACCTGTTAGTTCTCCTACTACAACTATAAGGTGCTAGATAAGGAAGTGAGTAAGTAAGTGAGTAGGTACCAACCTAAACAGTACATGTGAGGTGTGATTAAATATTAAGACAATCCCCTAAAATTATACACTGAAATTAACTCTAGATTTTTCACTCATTTACGTTCATTGGTCGCCTCCACTTTCTCCGCAAATTTATCTCGCCAGGTCCTACCCACGACAGTTACCAACCAGGGAGGGTGAAGGTTAACACGTGCTTCCTTTTAGACACGTGGAACCAGGCTGAAACTGCTGCTCATGCTGCTCACGGTGCAGCGTAACACACTTAGAGGAAAGCGCTATCTGCCCTCTTCCACATACATGAGCTCACAAAAGACTAGTGTCACCGTGATTGACAGGGGAGAGAGAGACTAGGCCCCTCCCACTCAGAAAGAACGGGCAATTCTGCTATCTCGACTGTGGCATCATCGATAGGATGATAGAAAAACAGAAGCAGTGCCCCTTATACCTGTACACAAATTGTTTTTTTTTCTTTGTTGTTTTTTTAAATTATAACACGCTGCACCTCCATCACTCCATCCATTTCAGCGTAATCTCCTCCTCGGCACTGCGCTAGTGATTTACCCTGTTATAAATCCATGACATAAATCCACCCAGGACGTGCAAAAAAAACAAACTAAACCAAAAAAAAAAAAAAAACACAAAACAGTGGCTAACTAGGACTGTGTTTTTGGCAAAAATAACACATCTGGGTTGTTCGTAAATCTCAACCATGGATGGAATAAAATAGTGATTTCACGTAACGTCAGGCGATTTTGTTTGTGTGTTAGCTGTTGTGCAGCTGTAGTCCTGTGTTCGCTATGATGGGTTAATGCTCACATAAAGAAAGAAGAGCAAAAGAAAGAAATGAAGCCATATTTATTTATAAATATGTTGTCCAAACAATGGGTCATGTACTGCTAAGTGTTTTAGTGCTTTAGCTTTCCATTATCTGCTCACACACACACACACACACACACAAGCACAGCCTGATGCACAGACTAATTCAGGCAGATTATTGATCCTACACAGACGACTAGCATCATCACAATCAGATAGAAAACAGACTCCTGCATGCTAGCACTCGCTACATCTCTGTTAGAGAAATCGGGTTAAACTCGCTCTTAAAGAAAAGTCACAAAAACTTTACATGTGAAATAATCACCTCATTCACATGGGAAATTTACACACGTGGTTTTTACATTATTAATTTATTTTCACATCATTTTTTAAAAATATGATTCACTTCTTTTCATGTTTGACTTTTTTTTACACAAACATTCTATTACATATTTTAATGTGATTTTACACATGATTTATGTTATTTAAAAATGTGAATTATATAAATCATATGATCCTTCATTAAAAATATGATTTTTTTTAACGTGATTCATTTAATTTCATGTGTCTTTTTTTTAACATATGATTCATCTCTTATGTAAAATGTGAATCAAATGAATAATATGATTCATTCACATGTGATTTTTTTTTTTTTTTTTTACATGTGATTCATTTATTTTCAGATGTATCTTTTGTACATGTTTTATCTATCTTCACGAGATTTTATTATTTTTTTTGCATGGTTCATTCATTTCTTTTCACATATTCACATGATTAATTTATTTTTACATGATCGCATATCATTCACATGATGCTTACTTGAGCTCACGTGTGCAAATATCAGGCTTGAAATGGTTGAGACGCAGCTTCACATGACCACATGATAAAAACACATGATCACGTGATTATTTTTTTTTTACTAAAGCGATTTCTGATCTTAGCTTGGAACAGTGACCTGTGCAAAAAAAAATAAAAAATCCACAAAAAGCAAGAAAAGAAAGCAGAAATGGCAAGTGGTGAGGGCTTTAACATAGCCATATGATGTGTGGCCATGTATCTCCACACACACACACACACTGAGTGTAATGGGGTCGACCCCCCCACTGGCTGTCATGAGTACACTCCAAGCGTGATTCATCACCCGATTCCCATCAGACACCCCCTTTAGACCCCGACACCCTCTACCCGTCCCCACCAGCCAATCAGAGCGCGCTCTCGGTGACTGAGTGCAGCTGCCGCGCTGGGGTGAAGCTCCCAGTACGGCGTGGACGCAGAACGCCATTAGAGCGTCCGGCAGTGAGGAGATGTCCTACAGGGAGTCATGGGTCAGTGGACACTTTCTGAAGCCACTCTCTGGGGAAGAGCTAATCCTCCGAGCTCCAGAGAGGAACCTGACGCCCGTGATGCAGGGGCCGTGCGTGAGACGCAGCTGCTGCTCTGAATTAGACGTGTGATTAATCGTATCGTCAATGTGTATAAAGAGGTTCGGGCTCGAGTAATTATAGCAAAGCTCCATGCGTCGGGGAAGGAAATTGGAAACGCATCTCGAGACTGATTCCATTACGGCTCAGTGTGACGCTCTTTGTTGAACATTTTTTTAAGAAAATTGATTTTAATGTGATATTCAAGAACAGCCTTTTGTGTTAAGTAAGGAATAAAACACTCAATATCATGCTGTTATAGGAAATTAATCAAAAACAGCCTAGTGACAGAGTGGAGTTACTGATTTATTTCCTCATATCATTCCTCCCACCACAGTACTTTACCAATTATTGTTTTTATTTATTTTTATTAATGTTGATTAAATATATAAAATTATAAAATAAATATGAACCTGTGATTTGAAGCTGCACTACTATCAGAGCTGCTGTTATAGAAAAGGAATCAACACCTTCTGACCAATCAGAATCCAGAGCTCTACAGCAAGAAAGAAAGAAAAAACAGACTTGAGTAGGTGTGGCTGTTTGACTTTAGTGGGTGGGGCAATGAGACTAAACTGGGCGTGGCTGTTTCTCAAGTGGGTGTGGCTATGATTTTCAAGTGAGACTGACACCTGCTGCTACAGTACATTAGGAGCTCCACGCACTTCTTCACTAACACACTTCCACTACTGCGCTGAGCTTTCTCACTGACACACACACACACACACACACACTCGCTCTCTCTCTCTCTATTCCACCCGCTGTGGAGACACTCTTTACACTAATTCTTCCTGACACTGAAGTCTGGAGGTGTACTCCCACTCCCCACACACACTACCACTGCTTCCCCAGCCTGAGGAGCCTCACACACACACACACACACAGATACACACACAGACACACAGACACACACTGTCAGACTCTTACAAAGGAGCATGGGATATGAATGCTGGCAAATGAACAAAAATAGGGAGAAACCACAGAGAAGCATAGCAATAAAGACTTATGATTTATTTATATAGCGTACATACACACACACACACAAACACACACACACCCACACACCCACACACACACACTATCAGATACAATCCGTCAGCAACCTGCTGCAGGGAGTTTTGTTTGTCTGTATGTTTCCTAAAGGAAAAGATAAGAAGATAAATTGTGTGTGTGTGAGTGTGTATGTGTGTGTGTGTTCGAGTTATTCGCTCCACCACCATGACCCTGACTCCCCAGGAGAGCACACCTGGTCATGGTGTCATAATGGAAACATGACTCCGCCCCCTCCCCCAAGATCAGTGAGTAGTGTGTATTGGTCATGTGTGTGTGTATGTGTGTGTTGTGTGTGTGTGTGTGTTGGCTGAAGTGTCAGAGCGGAAATGAGGTGGAACAGAAGCAGAAATTTGGACACCTTTCAGCTCCCTGGTGATCTGTCACACACACACACACACACACACACACACAAACAGAGAAGAGGATGACATGGTGTGAAGGAGAAAAGAGAGGAAGCGATGATGAGTGAATTTGGTAGTCGACAGCCTACACACACACACACACACACACACACACACTACAGCTGCTATTGCACTTTATTAGGTATTATACTTTTTGCTAAGTAGCAACGTTCACGCAAGTAATGAGTGTCTTGCGTCGGTTGTAGAGACTGTCAATGTGGGCGTGACCCGTTGTCTTGTGGGCGTGGCCTGTTGTCTTGGGGCGTGGCCTGTCCAGCATTTTTTTAAGTTCTGATGAGAGACAGTTTCATACTAGCTTCATTCTCAGATTAGATTTGCAAAACGAGCTAACTTCACTAGCTATGTACACTCACTGGAGACACCAACGATCTCTGCGACTTCCTTCCAAGCTTTATTTTACTTCGTGATTTAATAAGAGTGCATTCGATTCAAATTCAAAGAAAGAAAGAAATGATCCCTTGTCATTTTGCTGCTTGCTAGCATTAATGTAGGCTAAGCTGCTATGATTGCTAACACATGGGAGAAAATTATTCCAGCACGTTGATATTTGTGGTGGTGTCATATTTCAGAGACGTTGTCAGTACTTTTTTTTTTTTTGGATAGTATACAGCACTGGTGTGATTTCTGAGAGAACCTAGCATTCGCATTAGCTACTAGATAAATCTCATCATCCTGTCATTTATTTTGATTTATTCTTCAGTACTACAGTTTCAGTATTTAGTAGTTTAGTTCCACATAGTTCATTAGATTTTAGATGTATTTTTTTTCTGCATTGTATTTTTCGACAAATTTTTTTTGGACACAGAGTAGTAACATCTGTGCAAAGTTGTCGTGTCCACACCTCATGAGTCATCTCAGTGCTGAAAATAATACAGAATATGGAAATTTTTCCTGGATCTCACCGCTATTCCGGGATGCCTGGGTATCATAATTACAGATCGTGCATGCAGCGGTATTGACCTGGCCGTTCTGTGTGTGTGCGTGTGTGTGTGTGTGTGTGCGTTCTCATTGCTTTTTCTGCAAATGTGCAGCGTTAATATTGCATAGGCGGAGCAGGAATAACGGCGAGTGCTGCATATTAATGTGAACTGGATGCTTTCTGTAGACTGACTGTCGGCTGCCATATTCACTCATTATCGCTGCTTCTGTTTCTCACCCAACAGCTCACCATTCTCTCTCTCTCACCTCTGGATCTGTGTGTGTGTGTGTGTGTGTGTGTGAGGGTTTAATGACAGTCTGGCCTATTACAGTGACAAGAGGAGTTGCAACACCCTGATCCCTGTCCTCTGTCTGGAATAATGAGGAGACACAGCAAGATGGTAGGAAAAGATTTTGGGTCTGTGGAGGTCCGTGGGGGACTGTGAGGTTCTTTTGAGCTTTGTTGAGGTCAGTGGGGTTTTTTTGGTGGTCCCTGGAGGTCTGTAGTGGTTTGTGTGGATCTATGTGGGTCAGCTGAGGTCTGTGGAGGTCCATGGGGGTCTCTGAAGGTCTGTCAAGGTCTGTGGATGTCCATGGGGGTCTTTAGGGGTTTGTGGGAGTTGGTCTAAGGTGTGTGGGGGTCTTCAGAGGTCAATGAAGGTGTGTGGGGGGTCTGTGGAAGGTCCATGGGATGGCTGTCGAGGACCGTGTGGGTCTGTATGGGTATTAGGGTATATACAGAGGTCTGTGGAGGTCCGTGGATGTCTTTAGGGGGTCTGTGGGTTGTTTCTGGAGGAATGTGGGTGTATATGTGGGTCTGTATGGTTCTGTGGAGGTCTGTGGGTGGTTTGCAGAGGTATGTGGGTGAATGTGGGGGTCTGTATGGGTCTGTGGCTGGTTTGTGGAGGTATGTGGGTGAATGTGGGGGTCTGTATGGGTCTGTGGCTGGTTTGTGGAGGTCTGTGGGTGAAGGTAGGGGTCTGTGGGTGGTTTATGGGTGTATGTGGGGGTCTGTATAGGGCTGTGGGTGGTTTGTGGGTGAATGTGGGAGTCTGTATGGGTCTGTGGGTGGTTTGTGGGTGAATGTGGGAGTCTGTATGGGTCTGTGGGTGGTTTGTGGGTGAATGTGGGTGAATGTGGAAGTCTGTATGGGTCTGTGTAGGTCCATGAAGCTCTGTGTGTGTTGCAGTGACAGAACAGGATGGTATGAAAGAGAGAAAGAGAAACATAACTGCACTCCTGAGCATGTGGAGCATATGGTGTCCTACAGGGGGGTCAGTAGAACAGATCCAGCACATCCTTTACCGTGGCCTGGAAAAGTCCTCATAAGCAGGTCTGTCGACTTGGACTGAAAACAAATTTTTCAGGTTACTGCATGTGGTCACGGTGATCATTAGAGCAGAGGGTGGGTCTAATCCCTACATATGTGCACTGAATAGGTTATAACACAAATGCTTCTACACTTCATGTGCTATAGGAATAATTAGAAACTATTCATGATTCACTAGGTATAGTGCTGCTGGAATTCCAGCACAGGTATGCTGGAATTCCCTGGAAATGTATTCCTATCACTGTTCATGTCATGAATATTCATCTCAGTCATTGTCTAGCTAGTCAGTGTGCTAATTGCTAGTTCACAATAAACTGTCTTCTATCGCCTCAGAGGCCACGCCCCCTTCATCGCAACTAACAAGCACAGAATCCATGCCCCCTTCACTGCTCATGTCTGATGATGATTCACTGCTAGTCCTGATGCAAGTGTCTTTGCATCCATCAGCTCGCAAAATGAGCGGCCATAACAATGTTCATCCTCACCCTCCCCCTGTTTTTAAACACAGAGCCCAATTAAGGGCCAATTTACAGCCGCTGAAAGGTCAAAGGTTAGGACCAGTGATGGATTGTGGGTCGTGGGGGCGCATTAATATTACCTTTTTACCCTGTGCCTAGAAATACGCAACTGAGCATGAAGGATTTAGCTACAGCCTTTTTTTTATTGTGATGTCTTCCTGTGTGTGCATGTGTGTGTGTGTGTGTGAGATACAGCCTACAGGGATCTAACCACTTTATGCCATGACGAGTGTGTGCTTATGTGTGTGCCTTTGTGTGCAAGTGTGAAGTGTGAAAGCGCAAGGCCAGAGGCTTTTACACGCTCAGATAAACTGCACATCCCACGATGCCATGCTGCCATGCTGCGTTCGGCTCCTGTGGAGGAAGAAAGCGAGCCGAGGAGCTCAGAGATGCTTCGTATTAATCAATACGTGTCACTGAGAGATTAATTGTGCAGCCTGGAAGACTGTCTGGAATTATGAAGACAGACAATCCAATAACGAAGTTCGGACTGCGACTCTGAGATGATGAAAAACACTCATGTGGGTTAAAAAGCTGAGTCACTCAGTCAGTGCAGGTCATAATTCCTGACCATAAAAAATAAAATAAACCCTTTAAAATTAAACGTTTTAACACAGACATGTTCAGAAGGTCTTTCTTTAAAACTGAAATAACTTCTAAGTTATCAAAATGCTTCAAAATTTTATGTTAAATGTAGAGTAGAGTTCTCCAACATTATGCAACTTTAATAGGAACCTTTTTTAAGAACTCAAGAAATTTTGTTGCATCCCCCCCCCCCCCGTGAATACAGCCAATTTCCAGTCTATAGTTCCAGGAACCTTTCTTTAGTTCCTGGTCCAGATTTTATTAGTTTCTTAAGAACCAGGAGCTATCTGGGTGGAGCCTGCCATATTGAAGACTGCTGATTGGTCAAACCCAAGAAGAAGGTTATGCAAAAGTCATTCTGCTCGTCAGCCCTTTCACATCAACACACACAAAATGCATTCTTGCACACAAACACACACACACACACAGTTTGGAAGGACTCCAGGCGAGAATAGATGTGGCCTGACACTAAACACACACCCGATACACAAATGCAGCAAAACATTGCCCTTATTGACAAGCTGACAGAGTTTAATACTCCTCATCATTACAGACAGACGCAGAGAGACGAAGAGACAGACACTGAGATGGAGAGAGAGAGAGACAGAGAAATATACACAGAGAGGCAAACACAGAAAGATAGACAGATAGAGAGACACACAACAAAAAGAGAGACAGACAAAGAGAGATGGACAAACACTGACAGACTGACAGACACAGAGAATGAGAGATAGACACAGAGATAGAGACAGACAGAAAAAAGAGACAGATAGACAGACAAACACACACACACAGAGACTCAGACCTAGAAATAGACAGACAGAAAGAGAGAAAGACAGATGGACAGAGAGAAAAACAGACACAAATAGACAGACAAAAAGATAGACAGAAGGTAGGAATGACAATCAGTTATAGAATAGAGGAATAGAGAAGGAAGAGAAAGTCACAGATTACAAGAGAGAGAACAAGAGAGAGAGAGAGAGAGAGAGGTGGAGCAGTTCTTCCTCCTTCTTTTAACCCGAGCTGATGGGATCATACGGAGGCGTGACGCTCATGTTTGGGTCGGACTGATGGAGCTGAATGCTAATACGGACTGAGGATCGAAAATCCCCGACAGACGCAAGCTGTAAGCTTTCAAACTGACCAGCATCAGAGAGCTATACTGCAGTCAGACACACACACACACACACACACACACAATGTGTTGATTTTTGAACAGATCACAGTGTGACCACAGGCACAGAACAATAATGCTAGGTCAATTTTCACAATCCAGTTAAATTAAATGAGCAACATATTACGGAAAAGTTTCAGTTTTGCATCGTTTCTAAATTCCTAGCTAGTTACTGCAGTGGCAAAGCTAGCTAGCTTATTGGATAACAATCTGATGCTAGTCAGATTTGCCCTAATTTTTACAATTTATTATAATGTAGTATATAAGTAAGACAGCTGTGTGATACCAGGTGAGCTTTAGCATTAACGATTTAGTCATAAAAGGTGAATTAGCAAGACAGGAGTCGCTAATCGGCGAAACAAGTCTCATGGAGCTTAGGTGTCTCACTAAACAACTTTCCAGTAGTGAGGTTACATCTATAATGTTTTAGATTCACTACTTAGTAATTAATAAGACTATTTTATAGGCTGAGTAGTGTACCGTAATAGCACTAATAAACAGTATATCTCATTTTCATAACACACACAAATTACTGTATATATTTATATATTTCAATTAATTATGTAGGTTGTCTGTTAGTTTGAGACAAAATGACTTCAGCAAGTTTCTGGCTAACCACAACTAACTGTTTACGAGAAGAAACACTTTTTATTTATAATTATCAGAAGATGCAACAATCATGGATGTAAGGTGAACTTTTACCATATAGCTTGTGGTGTATCTTTAGCTAACTACATTAAAAGAAACTTTTACTTTAGCTAAAACTAGTCCAGTGTTAACTTTATCTTCATTTTTATCTGCGTTTTGTCTTTTAAACTCACAGCGATCTCCATAAGGGGAGGAAAAGACTGTCTAAAGAAATCAGACATCTGGTCCTAGTTTTAATTAAACTTTACATGATTCAATAAATTAATTAAATGAGCAAGCAAGTAAAAAAAACACAGTTTGACACATCCATAATGGTTCCTATTCACTATATATGCTCACTACCTAGGGTATAACTTGTGCACTACATGTTCTCTAGAACTAATTCAGTGATTAATATATAGTAAATAAATTAGAGTACATCCTGAAGTTTTTTTCTCACCTCACCTCAACTATTTTCATTACAGGGGATTTTCCATTAATATTTTCATTACAGGGGATTTTCTATTTTAACTATTTTCATTACAGGGGATTTTCTATTTTAACTATTTTCATTACAGGGGATTTTCTATTTTAACTATTTTCATTACAGGGGATTTTCTATTTTAACTCTTTATCCATGTGTTTGGATTCATTTATGTTTAATGCCTAGATGGTATACACACCACATTACACATCTTTGAAAATCTGTAATGGAGAGGTCAGAGTGTCCCGAACAGGACTAACTACGATATAAAACATACTGTTATTGATTTTAAAGTAGCTGCTCCTCTTACATCAGTGCTGTTTGTTCTGACGGCGATGTACAATCGATTAGATAATGAGCTCATATGTTTATAGATAAACATTTTATCAGTCGATTATTTCCAGTTAAGTGCGGTTCATTTCCCTTTCATGGACTCTCGTGGTCATCGCTAATCTTTGATGTAGGTGAGCGATTTCAGCCTTTTAGTCTCGCTTATACATAACTTTATGCCTCACTTTAAAACTGCAGCCTTAAAACAATGCAAAATAATTTTGTAGAACGAGTATTCAGTTAATTGATGATGATTTCATGTGGGTGGAATTATTTTTGCTTTATTAAAAAGAAAATAAACAATACATGACTTAATAAATTAAAATAAATTAACTATTCACTATATATAGGGAATATACAGGCTATAACACAATGATATTGTCCACTCTGTGTCCACTAGAACTAATTTGGACGTTCAGGACACGTGAAAAAGCGTGACTATTGGCAAATCAACTGCTTATATTCAATATATTTTATACTGTATATCATGTGAAATAGTAAATAGAAATTCCGGCTTAAAACAGCACAAGTGAAAAAGGGTTATATGGACACTTCGACTGGCAAATCACTGACTGACTCCTATCTCATTCACACACACCCACACACACACACCCACACACACACACACACACACACCTGCTCCCTGTCTCCTCTGATAACACCCTGAATGCTTTTCAAGTTACCGAGTTGTTTCAGGTCACTGCCCAATCTAGCGTTCACACTGACAGACAGTATATCACGACTCGCTCGGTGTCATCACCTGTCTCTCCTCGTCACCTGTCTCTCCTCATCACCCGTCTCACCTCCTCATCTCCTGTCTGTCTCCATCACTGTCATGCCCTGCATCACATCCTCTCTCTCTCTCCTCAACTCTCTGTTCAGGCTGCAGCAGAAGGCCCTGGCCCTGGAGCTAGCATACTATTGGCTGCAGATGATGTCATCCCTTCCAGTGCTCCCTGCAGCGCCACGTGCTATTGGCTGAAGAGCGAAAGAGCGACGGATTGCTGACTGAGCTTTCGCTTTCATTCATGCAGAGCCGGGCTTTGTGCCGCCGGAGGCAGGGCCGAGCGCTTGATGGACAGCACATAACAACACACACCGGGTCAATGGAGACATCAGGGTATTGAGACAATACAAGGATTTGAGACTATTGTGACTGAGGCATCATGGGAAAAAAGGGGAGGAGGGTTAATAAGAGAGATACCACACCCTATTGCATAAACTACTGCACTATTCTGAGTATCCCATAATGCACTGGGATAGAATGGCAGCCATACCGCATTTGTGCCAATAATGCACTTCTTTATTTGTTATTTATCAGGAGTAGAAGTGGAATTTGGATATAGCAATTTTACCACACACACACACACACACACACACGAGTTAATCAGTGTCATGCTGATGGGGGTTGGAATAAAGAAGGGGGAGTGGATATACTATCTCGAGTATGATGCTGTCGCCATGGTGATATTCACATGAGCACATGGGGTGTGTGTGGGGGGGTGGAGTTTAGTGCTAAGGAGGGGCACACACACGAACACACACACACACACACATACACAGGCATCCCACAAATGTCTACAAACATTCCCCTCCACCCTCTCCTATGCTGTGTGTGTGTGTGTGTTTGTGTTTGACCTCATCCAATACACAGAGGTGTCATTAGATCAACCTCACTCACACACTTATACATGTGCACACAAAGATCCACATATATTCACCCTCCACCCTCTCCCATGGTGTATGTGTGTGTCTCTGTGTGTGTGTTCATGTGTGTGTGATCTAATGATACCTCGGTGTATTGGGTGAGGTCACACACTTTCTCTCTCTTTCTTTCTCCACCCTGTACATGATGTCATTGTTGTTTTCTGTTGTTGCCATGGCTCCATCTGGATGTGTTTCCCTCGAGCATTTCAGCTCTCTCTCACACACACATACACACACACACACACACACACACACACACACACTGACACACATCACATCTCCTCCTCCTCCTCTTCCTCCCACAGCCGCTGATGTTGGATCCCCCTCTTGACTGCAACACGCAGATATGGGACAAAGCCGTTCCCTCGTACACACTCTCTCTCACACACACACACACACACACACAGAGAGACAAAAATCTGGGTTAATTTAATTTACTCCACAATAAAAACCTGGAGATTACACGCTCCAAACAGCCTCCAACAAAGATTACTAATCCAATCTGCTCGTTCTCCTTCTCCTTCGTTCCAGCGAGGATTTCTTGCGTGTTATCTCGTCACGTCCACGAGGCACAGCACACGAGAATTCATTTACAGTAATTATCCAGCGTATCTGCTCATCATATCATTTTTTTCCTGCAATCTTGAGCTTTTGCTGCAAATCGCCTCCATTTCTGCTGTGCTTTTAATATTAACACCATTCTGCTCCATTTTATTTTATTCCAGAGATGATCTATAGTGTTTGGGGCAATAAATAATACATTTGATTATTTATTATTCATCAACCAGTAAATCAGCGTTCTGGCACGTTCAGGGCAAAGTGAGGGGTAATAAAGCATAGGGGTGGAGGGTGGAGGGTGGAGGGGTGGTGGTTTGGAGTGGGCTCTGCGAGGGGGATCAAACATGGGGTCTAACACAAGCATCAAATGTCGGTGCCTTTGATATAAAATAAGCTTTGAGTAGATGGATGGATGGACCAATGGAAGGATGAATGGAGGGATGGATGGTTGGATGGATTGACAGACAAGAAGATGGATGGATTGGTGGATGGATGGATGAATGAATGGATGAATGGAGGGACAAGTGGAATGCATGGATGGATGGATAGACAAGTGGATGGACAGATGGATGGTTGGATGGATAGACAAGTGGATGCATGATGAGTAGATGGTTTGATGGATGGATGAATGGATGAAGAGATGGATGAATAAAGGTCTCGATGCATGGATCGATGGATGGATGGATGGATGGACGGGTGATTGGATTGAGGGACTGGATAAATGGATGAATGGATGGACAGACAAGTAGATAGATGGACAGATGAGTGGATGGATGGATGGTTGGTTGGATGGATGAAGGGGTGGATGAGTGGATGGACAAGTGGAATGTATGACTAAGTGGATGTAGGGATGAATGGATGGATGAATGAATGGAGGGATGGATGGTTTGATAGATGGACAAGTGGATGGACAGATGAACTGATGAGTGGATGGATGGATGGATGGATGGATAGATGGTTGGTTGGTTGGTTGGTTGGTTGGATGGATGGATGGATAGATGGATGGACAGATGAGTGAATGAATGAATGGGTGGAGTTAAGAGTTTTATTGTCATTCTAGTCATATACAAGATACAGTAGAATGAAACAGACTTCTCCACTTCTCTGGTATAATATATGGATGGATGGATGGATGGATGAATGGATAGACAGACATCTCTCTCAGTTAAATGCTAAACCTCAACTGCCTTGATTTTAATCCGCCTCACTTGAAGGTCGCTTTGGATAAAAGTAATACTAAAAAGTCTGTATCTATAAACGTGGTGAACGTCATCGTAAAAAAAATAAGCTCACCACATCTAAAAGGTTCGAGGATAAAAGCCTCCATCACTACAAAGCAGCGTTAGCGTGTGGCGTGTGTGTGCGTGTCGCGTGTTCATGCCTGACTGATCCTCCTGACTCGTCCCTGCTTCACCGAGCTTCTTGAAGTCGTGCCGTCTTTTCTGTGACCAAAACACAGGTTTAATAAAGTTCTCTAAGCGCTTGTTTGTTTAAAGTCTCTCTTCTGTATCTGTACACACGCCGAGACACGGGCGGAGCGGCTCTGATCCACGGGATGAGCGCAGGAACCAATTTCCTGAGTGACCTCTGAGGTCAAAGCTGGACACTGAGGTCAAGTGGATCTACAATAACTCCTTTCTGTGTCTGAAGTCAGAGGGAGATCTCGTAACTCTGACACAAAGACACTCGGGTTTGATATCTTTACGAACTGCTGAGTGATGCTCCGCGATGCTTTAGCTATAAATTATTACTCTTTTATGATCAGCTGAGATACAGAGACGTGGTCCTGTGATAACATTCTCATTCTGACCTTTAAAGATGGACGGGTGATTGGAGGAGGAGAAGATCGGGGGATGGAGGAGAAAAATGAAGCCAGAGTCATAACAGCTGGGCTGAGAGATGTGTTAACAGCCTCTCTCTCTCTCTCTCTCTCTTTCTGTCTGTCTTTCTGTGACTGTCTCTCTCTTTCTCTCTCCCACTCTCTCTCTGACTATCTTGCTCTGTCACTCAGTACCTGTCTCTCTCTCTCTTTTTGTGTCTGTGTCTCTATTTCTGTCTGTCTGTCTCTCTCTCTCTCTCTCTCTGTCTGTCATTCTGTTTTTCGGTCTCTCTGTCTTTCTTTCCGTCTATCTCTCTGCCTCTCCCTTTATTTCTCTGTTTCTCTCTCTGCCTTTCTTTCTGACACTCTCTATATTCAGTATCTATCTGATCTTTTGTTCCTCTAGTCTTTTAAAGATACTTAGAGCACAAAGGGTCTGTGACGGTCGCGCCGACACCACATCTCTCCCTTTGATCTCTGTCCTGAAAAAAAAAAAAATCACTGACAAAATCACCACCACCACCACCATCATCTTCATCATCATCATCATCACCACTTTACTACTCCACATCCAGAAAAGTATTTGGATCAGAGACTCCCAATAGCTTATGTATCATAAAATCACCTTCACTAGGAGAGAGAGAGAGAGTTCAATATGATGCTCGCTCGGCCATTTAACACTGATCATCTAGGAAACTCCACCCAAATCTTAATGTTCACGTGTAGCACAAGGTTCAGCTGATGCTAGCTTTACAGGTCGAGACCTTAAAGATCAAGCCAACAATCAAATCTATACCACTTTCACTCACTACTCAAATGTAACCAAGACTTTCTTTTGATTCCAGTTCAAGTTTTTTACATGTTTCTATAACTTCACTCCAACGTTGCTGCAACATTTTAGCTGTAGGATTGTTAACACAATGTTATGTGAGTATTATTACAACATTGTAGAAACTTTATTTTCTTATTAAAGCTACAGGATGTAAGATTTGTGGTAGAAAAACACTATTGCAAGCTACTCACGGAATAATATTCATAATATTCATGTTAAACGTCTAGGAGAGGCAAATAATACTTATTCATCTGTGTCCCAAACCACATTCTGTGCACTAAAGTGACAGTGTACTGACACACTGCTTAGTGTGGTACAAGTCCGTGGTTTATATATATACATATAAAACAAGTGGTTGTGTTTTAATCAGTGTGCTAATGGTAACTGGTTAGCTCACTAACATTAGCTGTTTTGTGCTTTGTATTTGTGTTTGTAGTTCACTGACACAGCCCCAAGGTATAACTGTGTCTCTGTTCTTTGAGATCTGAACTCCTCACAAAGCTAAAAGTACCATCAAGCTAAAACACAAGGTGCTGTTGAAGCTAAAAGACTTCTCAGTTATAATTCACCAGCAATTATCGTGAGCTTTCTGGCTCAAAGAGGGCAAACCTTTGGCTGTACTACTTTCATATCTGAGCTGGCGTGTGATGTGTGTGTTTAAAAATTCTGTCAATTACTGCGAATTACTATTACAGAAATGTCAGGGTGGAGCGCAACAGTATTCACAGTGAAATTTTTTTTTCCTTTTTTAAGCATTAAATAAAATCCAACGCACTCTAGCTTTAAATACTGAACATTGTGATGATGTTCTTTGTTAGCTGGGATCTCACACAAAATCTGTTTGGTAAATATCTGCCTGAAATGTGAAATGTGCTGGAATGTTTTTGTGGCAATCTCTTTTTGTAAATAAGTAAAGAATTGAGTGATTGAGTGAACTGGTTGAAAGCTTTAGACAAAATCTAGCGCACCAGCTCATCAACGTCTGCTTCAAACCAAACAACCAATCAAACAAACAAACAAACAAGCAAACAAACAGGAGTCATTTTTGCTAGATTCCGCCTCCGCTATTTAAAACACAGTATCACCTGGCAAATGACACCATAGACATGAATCTGAGCTTCAGATCTGCACTCTCGAGTCCTCCTTCTGTACATCAGGCTGAGGAGAGCAAACATAATTAACTCGAGTGCTAGGCACAAAACGAATGAATGCTAATCCCAGCTCGGGGGGTTTCCTGAGCTTTATGCTGCGTTCATCAAAACCAACAGGCCTCCTCTCTCACTCTCTCATGAATGAATGAAGCCTGAACGGAGGGAGTTTTTACAGTTTAGGGCGGCTCATTAGGAGAGAAAAGTGCACTGTGTAATTAGGATAACCTCTTTCTCTTCCTCTTTCTCTTCCTCTCTCTCTCTCAGACAGAACTTTCCTGTTAACAGGCGCTCAGCCGTCGTCGTCGCAGCCCCCCGGCGGGAAATGACAGTGGTTCCAAAGAGGATTTTCAAGAAATCCAGTGAGAGAGAGAGAGAGAGAGAGAGAGTGAAAAGTGCTGAAAGCCCAGAAAGCCGTATTACTTTTATTACAATAATAGGATATTATATTATAGTGTTACCACAAATGCATTAGGGAAAGAAAGGGAAAAAAATGCAAAGGATGCCATAAATATTGTTAAATTGCACCCTGCGCACCTTGTTATTCTTGCAATCTCTAGAGTACTTCATCCAGCTCTAAAACACTGACTCAAACGCTAAAATAAAAAGGCGAGCAATGCGAATCTAAGTACAGGATAATAAGGCAATGGACCCTGAATCATCCCGAACACAAAAATGTGGCGGTGGGGTGACAGAGGAGAAACTGAATAGAGGGATTATGTGCAAGCGCAGAAAGGCAGATGGAAGATTTGGAGTTTGGAGTTAAAGCAAACACACGATGCAGTGGACCGAATACACCCTGCACACATTTACTCTTCTAATGAGGCTCAAGCCGGCTCCGAGCAGTAAACACTCACAAAACAGACTTCATGCAAACTTGAGATTTGTTTTACGGGCTGCCACAAGGAGAAACTTCTGTACAAGCAAGAAGAAGGTTGCAAGTTGAAACCCGGATGGCACGACCTTTAACCCTGTATATTGCTCATTTTTATCCATAACCACTCTCCACTGACTACAATGTCTAACAAGTGTAAAGTTCCTATTATACCACAACAATCTGCCAATGATTACTATTTTTATTTTATTACAAAACAGGCCACTTTGTCCTTTTTTTCCATCTATAGTCACATGTGCGAAACACATTAGTTCCCGATCTCACTTACGTTATAGCCGCTATAAACAGTCGTTCCCTCACCAGCCTCTTGCTTAATTTAGTAAGATAAAAAAAAATGCAGCTTGTCATGTTACCAAGAAACCGAAAAATCAGCGCAAACTCCTCTGTCCTGAAGATGTCAGAAAAGTTACGGCTTTACATCTGACTGTTACAAAGCGCTGACACTGGAGACTCCTTCCATAAATGTTAAATATGTTTATGCAGAGCGTTCGCCGTACACATCCCTGTAAAGAGCTGTTACTATAGAAACGATAACGTAATATAGACCCGTGCTACTATCAGAGCTGCTGCTACAGAAAATAAATCAACACTTTCTGACCAATCAGAATGCAGAATACAGCAGTGTTGTGGCAGAATGTCCCGAGTTCAGTCATGCATTTTGAACTCTAGAATAAACACTAGACTTAAACACTAGAACAATCTTTCAGCCCCATTGAGTCAGTGGCTTTGTGACACCTAAACAAACACAAAGCCTCTCTCCCTCTCTCTCTCTCTTTCTCTCTCTCTCTCTCTCTCTCTCTCTCCTCTGTGTCTGCGTCTCGCTGTGAACATCGACCAAAAACCCCATTACCAACCTCCAGCTGAGACTCATCGTGCTCAGGTGGCTTGAATTACATACGCATAAAATTACTACACACGACCCGTAGGGGCATCATTACACACCCGTAACCCTCAGCTGTCTATTGCGTTACACTGCTATCATAAATAGTGATGCTGTTCCTGGTCTATGTAATCTGTTCTCTGATGTCACTGTTTTGGTGCATATGGATGGCATAAGTGGATTTTTAAGCAGATCGATTGAATGCGTGTGTAAACAGGGAGGAAGACGATCTAACTTAGTGCTATAGCGATATAAAATAGAGCCTCCTCCCTACAGCTGCATCCTAAAGTCCTCTTAAAAGCACACTGTGGACTGTGGAGTCATTTTGGCACATTTGTTTTGGAGAGAGGAGCGACAAGCGAGATCAATTTATTAGGTTTACGAGGCCAAGCGTGGAATCAGCACTTCCTGAACAAAACCCATGAGAGAAAAAATGAGAGATTGGAGAGCTTATATAAGAGTTTGTAAAGCTCTAAAAGATTTACTGATGTATATCTATCTGAAAAGAAAATTGCACATTAATCTAAAGGCTCTCCTGATTAAATATGAACTTTTTTTTACGTTCGTAATTGGTCACATGATCAAAGCCGTCTACTTCAAGCTTGTACCTGAGACACCTGTACTGATGCTCTATAATAGGAAGCAGGTTAAAACTTATTACAACACAAATACGACTGTAATATTTGATGCATATAATTTTTTAAGGGTCTGATATTGATGATATGATTGTAGATTATTGCCACATTTAGGCTATATCACAGAAACCACTGGGATAACACAACACTCGGAGTAAATACCCGGAGTAAATATTAGTAAATACTGAAAAAGGGTTTCTTAGGTTTCTAAAAGGGGTTAAAGAACTCTGTTGTAGGGTTTTATATACAACCTTTAATGGTTCCTCCAGAGGGAGGATTATATAATTAACCTGATTAATAATCCTATACATTAATGCACTAATTTATAACTCCATGTTGTGCTGTTACAGTAAAATACTGAGTGATGAAGCAGAGTTACTGCATCCACCCTGAAGTTGATTATTTTCCTATAGCAGCAAGTGTTTTATTCCTCTTATACCACGGCAATTTACTAACAGCTACAATTATCATTTATCAGAGAATTAGACATTGTACTTGTACCTATTTGTATTGAATTTAATGGTGTGAAACATCATTATCACAATTATAGCAGCTATAAACAGCTGTTCCCTCACCATCTTCTCTTTTTCTCCGTCTTAAAGTTAATAAGACAAAAAAGGTGTAAACTCCTCTGTCCTGAAGACAGTTTGTAAAGTTTGTAAAGTCGAAGTTTGTAAAGTTACAGCTTTACAAAGCATTGATCCTGGAGACTCCTTCCATAAATGTTACATAAACATTTATACTTCTTACAGAAAACTTCACCATGTCAATGATGTTTTTAAGTGGAGTGTTTATGTGGAGCGTCTGTGTAAGTAAAAGTCCCTGTGAATGAGCTGTTGCCATAGAAACCATAGCATAGAGCTTCTGTTATAGAAAATTAATCAACACCTTCTGACCAATCAGAACCCAGAATTGAACAGCGAGTGAGTGAGTGTGTTAGTACTCCTAATGATCCATATTGACTTTTTAAAACAATGGGCTGTAACTGAACAACACTTTCACAAGTGAGGAAGAATAAAACTTAGCTGGATATAACTTCTGCAACACACTTTCTCACACTCACAAGAATGATCTGGAAATATTTTAGGATTAAATGACAATGCAGAGTCTACATTCTCCATCATGCTGCTGAAAAGTGTGTGCAGGATCGTGTGTCAGGCTCGGACAGATTTGGGCTCAGCTCTCAGCATCTGTGAAACCGTATCTCCTCTCTGAAAGCTAAAGCATGACCTCCAGTTCGGCGTTTTTGATGCGTTCTTCGGTTTCACCTGAGCCTCGAGCTCTGTGACAACCCACTACACGACCACAGGATGACAACACACACCACTGAGTCCAGCCTGCACACACTCAGCACTGTGAACACACTGCACTGACTCCAGCCTGCACACACTCAGCGCTGTGAGATCATCACCACCATCATCATCATCATCATCAGAAATGCACGTGAGCGTGGATGTGCTCAACAACAACACAACACAACAACAGTGCAATAACACACACACACACACATCTACAAACGTGTGCATCAGTCATATGCTCTGAGTATTAGACACTGAATATCATTAGAGATGCGATGAACATGCATGATGATGTCATGCAATCCCATACCTGCCCTCAAACCCCCTCACACACACACACACACACACTCACACACACTCCTGCACCTGCATGAACGATCCCCTGTAGAAGCAGCAGGCGGCTGCAGACAGGGCGCTCCACAGACTGCATCTCTCCGTCATGCTTCCTCTTTTCCTCCTCCTGTCTCCCTCTATCCAGTTCTCTTTTTCGTCTTAGGGTCCACTAGAAGGTCCGGGTCATGCCCCTCGTCGCTCACACTCACACGCACATGCACATACACACATGCACACACACACACGCACACACTCAGGATACGTACAAGAGCGTGTGAGCACAGAGCCGCACTGTCTATGCTTCAGAGAGCTGGCAGGGATTACCTCATCGCTCTCGGATGAAAGGAGGAGGTGGGGGAGAGAGAGAGAGAGAGAGAGAGAGAGAGGGATGGATAGAACGGGGGAGGGAGGAAAGCCAGAGAGATTCTAGCAGCCACTGAGACCCCACCCACTCCCTCCTCAACACCCTCCACCAGGGTTTCAAACAATACTGATAGAGAGACACAGAGAGAGAGAGAGAGAGAGAGGGAGAGAGAGAGAGAGAGAGAGAGAGAGAATGCCCCTCATGCATTCAGCACCTCCTGAAAGGAATTTTCCCTTTTATTCCTTCTAAAAGAAAGCAAAGTAGGGTGGGCTTAAGTGGGGGAGGACAAGGCCAGGCTTTATACACTCTCCCTCTGAGTTCACACACACACACACACACACACATACACACACTTGCTTGTAGGCATAGCATAAACTGAGCATGTGTGTTCAATGTGCATAAACTGAACATGTGTGTTCAATGTGTTCTATGTTGTTTTCCAGGAACATGACAGAACCCTGTTAACAAGCTCCACAAGCTAGAACACTGCTGCAACCCTGCTCAAGTTCCCATCAGAGCGCCCCCAGTGGTCTGTACAGGTACTGCAGTGGGTCTGTGGCCAAAAAAAGTGCACACTTTCAACAATGCAAAGCCTAAAACTGTCTAAAATACATGTACATATTTCATAAACTACACCACCTTGCTGTTGAAGGTGTTGATTAATTTTCTATAGCAGCAGATCTGACAGTAGCGCAGGTTTATATTAATGCGCTCGCTCTAATACGTTATTGTTTCTATAGTAACAGCTCATTCACAGGGACTTGTAATAAACAGATTAAAAAATTGTTGATATGGTGAAGTTTTCTGTAAAGAGATGTTTATGTAACATTTATGGAAGGAGTCTCCAGTGTCAGGGCTCTGTAACATTTGCTTATTAAGTCTCAAAATTCTGTCAGAGATCCTCATGCTAGCTACGGCTAACCTTTTCCTATTTCCTAAGACTTCCATATATGGATTCAAAGGCACGCCCTCATTTCCATATATGATCTTTAAAGAGCGGCTATCATTTCCATATAAGGATTTAAAGACGCTGATATGTCCTTCTGTCTTTTGTGTTCTACAGACACAGTTTATTGGACAGATGAAGGATATCATGTAGAATTAGCATGTAGAATTACACGAGTGTGCTTTTGTAGCTTTGATGCTAATCCTGTAAGCATGTGCTTTATGTTCCACTCGTTCCAGGGGATAACGCACTGATCCTTTGTCATGTGTGTGACGTGCATGTGTGTGTTTTGGCTCAGGAATTATATACATATGCAAAAGTATGGTCAGATAATAGTATGTTCTTCCTAATATTCACCTGCATGCTTTAATCTCTCTCTCTCTCTCTCTCTCTATCTTTTGACCTTCTCGTACCCTCCTGTCCTACTTCTTAGCGTCTGTTTGTTCTTCTTCTCTCCCCCTTTATCCCTCTCTCTAGTTTTCTCTCTCCTGCACACAGATCCATATTTCTGTGCCAAGCACAACTCTATCCCAAACCCCTCCTCACACTTTCAATCAATCCCTCTCCCTCTTTCCCTTTTCTCTCCGTGTTAAACATTAATCACTCCGGTTACATCCTGAAGGCAGAAACGAGAAGACGAGTGGAGAGATTGAGAGTTGTGAGTGGTCATGAATATCTCTCTCTCTCTCTCTCTCTCTCTCTGACTTTGCCTACAGGGTCCAGCTCCCTCACCTTCCCATTCTTTCATTGACATTAATCAGACTTGAGAAGCCTGAATGGAATTCTGGGTAATGGAGTTTTTTTTCTCCCCCCCCTGTGGCTCCTGTCCAAGCTGAGGTCTGATTTCCTCATGAGCATCTCCGTATTTGATCTGTTGAAGTAATCCAAAACCATGACAAGTCAATTTACAGACCTAATCAATGTGTCTGCGCATGATGAGGAATAAAACACTGTGTGTGGTGCTGTTCTAGTAAACTAATCAACGACAGGGTGGTGTGATAAAGCCGAGCATATTTCTAGTATTTACAGTTATGTTGTGGAATTTTGGTAGCATTTAAGTACGTATGATTAAATAGTAGTTAATGATGTGCACTGATCTGTAAAATAATTTCAAAACCATGTGTGTGTGTGTGTGTGTGTGTGTGTGTGTGTGTGTGTGTGGGAAGGGGGTTGTCTTGGACAGTCGCTAGGCCGTGTGCCAGAGGCACATTAATTAGCTTCACATAAACCCACCCTTCCCATTTATACCATTACCCACTCATCTCCTCCACCCATCTCTCTCTCTCTATCTCTCTCTCTCTCTCCTCAGTGCCAGACCCATTACCCACCACGATCCATCCATTTCCCTCCATCTGACCATAAATCTATCTATACATACACACTTACACAACAATATCCTGTATGAAGATCTTGTTTCGCTGCACCGCTGCTCGATTCACTTCATGTTGTCGTCATATGAATCAATCTCTCTCTCTCTCTCTCTCTTTCTTTATCACTCTTTCTCTCTCCCAGTCCTGCATCTGTCATGCTTTCCATCATATCGCCGCTGTTTACATTTCCATCTCATTTTCTCTCTCACACCTTTTCCTCCTCTTAGCGACCGACGCTGATGACATCACCACCATGCGCACGTTTGGGCCTCGTTTATCGCGCTGGCTACAAACAAATTTATTCATAAATTCAACATTTTAGTTCCTTCATTTGCAGAAGCATTTACATGAGAGATGTGATGGTCATGAAAATCAGGTTATTTGGGGGGAAAATCGTTCGTATCCTACGTTTCTCTCCGGAGTTTGAACCTCGACTGATCGGCTTCAGATCCGAATAAATGAGGTACTGAGATTTATACACGGATTACGCGGTCAAATTTAACTCATTTATTTTGCAAAACTCAGCTGTTATGACACAAAAGAAAGTGATTCCAAAACAAATCTATAAACTAAGACAATAAGATTAGTCTTGCAAGCAGGACAAAAGTAATGGCACCCTACAAAAAGAGTAAGAGTTAGCGTGTGTGTGGTAGCTGACACGCTGCAATGGCTGAGCTGCGTTACTGGAAGACCTAACACATGACGTGCTTAGGAGGCGCTCTTTTACCTTTCAGACGCCACTTTTATTGTTTTCAACTTTCAGTGAGGTTCTGCATTTTTATGGAGTTTTGTGGGCGTGGCTAAATGCGAACCAGGTAAAAAAATCTTTCTTCAATTCATTCCAGAACTGTTTCATTCTTCAAAAGGCTCCTATTTGTTTGAAAGGTTACAGAACCCTTTAGGATTTGCAACTTTTTCCAAAAAGTTTTCCAAGAAGGTTCCACAACTCTTTAGTACTTCAAAAAGTTTTTAGACATCTTTAGTTCTTCAAAGGGTTCGAGTATTGTTTAGTATTTCTACAGGGTTCGGAAATGTTTATTTGTTTAAAAGGTTCAAATTAACAATATCCAGTACAGCAAACTCCACCTCTATAGTCCCTGACCTGAAAAAAACAAAACAAACAAGAACAACAACAACAACAACAACTCAGGAGGTGGAACTGAAACAGTTCCTAGAC
Organism: Pangasius sanitwongsei; assembly: GCA_037576675.1. NCBI lineage: Eukaryota > Metazoa > Chordata > Actinopteri > Siluriformes > Pangasiidae > Pangasius > Pangasius sanitwongsei. The sequence continues at coordinate 22,435,878 of CM075019.1, read as the reverse complement.
ATAAAATCGTCCTAATCTCGTACAGTACCAAAAGCCATACAAGTGGAACCTTTGGCATGGGACGGGTAGCTAATGGAAAAAGCACAGCTGCTTTCCCAAAAAAGTTCTAGTATGTTGTGGAGTAGGGAAAAAAATTCTAATTTGTTCCTCAGCTCCAGCACCACACGGCGTCTGTTTGTAGCTTCCTGCTGCGCTGCTGCCATTCAGAGAAACTCGTCTCGCTGTAAAGCACTCAGGCCGCATCCTCAGCTCGATGTAGCGCCATTAAAGTTTTACATGGATGGGGAAAAAAGAAGACAGAGAGAGAGAGAGAAAGAGAGAGAGAGAGACTGTACCAGAGATGAAGGAGGAGAAACACTGGAGATGGAGGAACTATAAATATCAGCACATCAAAACACTAGAGAAATAAACCGCAGTAAATTGCTAACATGGCTAATTAATTAGAGCTGAATCACTTGATCTCATTCATCATTAGCAATGCTAGCAACTGCTCTGAATACACTCCTATAAAGATGAACTCCTGATCCAAAATGGGTACAAGAATGAAAACGTAAACCACGTGTGAGTTTTGTGCTGTCAGTGTGTGCTAATGTTCATGTAAAAGTCATGATCGCTCCTGACACACTCCTGAGGACAGAATAAACTATATTTGCAGCACCATCTAGTGTCCAAAAGCTGCATTACAACTAAACTCACAAGAGGAATTCATTATCTAAACTGCCTGGTAAATGTCTTAAGACAGCAAAACTGTTAAAGTGCAGTTCATCAGCAGCCAAAAAGACCCACATGGATTTTATTACATGCCTAAATGCTGCTTTTAAGATAATGATAATGATAATTTGCTTAATTAAAAACATGCAGTGAATTTGGGGGAAAAACACTGAGTCAAATGAAGAGTAAAAGACATAAACCAAAACCTCAGTGCCCACCCACCCACCAACACACACACACACACACACACACACACACACTACAGTGATGTGATGTGATGTGATGTGAAAATTGTACATGTGCAAGATGAGAATTCAGTTCCACAAGCTAATCATTATTAAATTACTAATGATTCATACTAGCAGAGTAATCTGAGCACAGGATCAAAAAATTGGACATTTGTGCATGAAAAAGGGGAATGTGTCCTCCTGTTTTACAATTTATACACAAATAAAACAAACTCAAACGTGATTAAAATGATGAAGAAGAGAGTGAGCGCAGTCTGTGTTTCACCAGACAAGTTATTCAAAATATTTATATTATATTCAGGAAGGAAAACACAGCTTGGACTGACATAATGCTATTAATTTCCTTAATATCCTTACACTACACTATTTGTAGATTTTGATTAAACTTTACTGTAACCTAACCTAATTTTGCATCCAGCAGTTAATAGATAGGAATTAATAGATGTGAAAAATCAAAATTGAAGAAAGAAAATCACACACAAACAGACAGACAGACAGACAGACAGACAGACAGACAGACAGACAGATGTCTTACCTCTACATACTCTCCTTGACTGTCTGTGGTTCCCTTTTGACTGAGGAGAGAAATAAATAATCTTCAGAATTCTCACTCTGGTGTTTTTACACACGAACAGAAGAAGCGATGCGATACCACCAGTAACAGAGCATGAAAAACACACACACACGCATCTGAACACAATAACACACATCTCACTAAATCACACATTTCTGTCCACAAAAATACTGAAAATATGTTACAAATGATTTCATGTATATCTTAATATTGCTAAATATTGCATGGAATCACCATGTAATGATGTGATTATATATAATAATATATAATATATAATATATAATATATAATGCTTTTTTGTATTTTATGTGTTTTTTCATAGAAAATAATTTTCTTTTGTTTTAATAATAATAATAATAATAATAATAATAATAATAATAATATTACATATGAAATGGATTATAGATGAAATACTACTACCACTACTACTACTAATATATATATATATATATATATATATATATATATATATATATAATAGATTATAGATTAAATACTATTACTACTACTACTAATAATAATAATAATACAGAATAATTTACTAAACTGAAATTAAATTTTAGTGTTTATTGCATTATACATCTTAACTAAATACTTTTCTTTTGTTTTAATAATAATAATAATAATATTACATATAAAATGGATTATAGATTAAATACTACTACTAACTATATATATATATATATGTTAGATTATAGATTCAATACTACTACTGATACTACTACAACTAACAATAATAAAATATATATTATATAATAGATTATAGATTAAATACTACTTCTACTACTACTACTGCTTCTAGGGCTACTACTATTACTACTACTACTAATAATAATAATTCAGAATAATTTACAAGACAGAAATGAAATTTTTAGTGTTTATTGCCTTATACATCTTAACCTCATCCCCCTGAGGTCAGAGGGAAGTGTGAAACAGCCGGTGTGTTTTCAGTACAGCGCCTTCTGTGGAAAATCTATAGTTTATTGTTTTAATATCTGGCGCCCTCTAACGAATGAAGGGGAATAGCAGTGACTTTTTTCTTTGAGAATAAAATTTGTTCAGAGAAACAGATGAGTCCCAACATCAGACAGCCTCCATGATTTGATCTTGATGACTGATTTATTCGCAGGACATAAATTCTTCTTTATTATTTGGATTTTAAATGATCATAAAACAGAAAATGATACAAACTCCACCCTGCTTTTGGGTGGGGTTGAGTATGGAGTGTGTATAGTGTAGTAAGTCATTTACACTTGTATGTGAAGTGTGAATAACATAAAACTCTGTGGTACTGTATCCCACAATGCAATGCGGCCAGTTTTAAGAAATGCTTGTTAAGAAAAGTGCAGGGAGGGGTTCCACAGAGCAAGCTAACTTCTCACTCAGTTTCTATGGCAACATATGCTTTTAGATAAACCTTTCTGATAATAGATGCTGTCCTAGCACATCTGTACAAGGAATAAAACATGATGGGGAGTGCTCTTCTAGGAAAACAATCAAAAACAGGGATTGTTGATTAGCAGAGTTCAAAGTTAATTCTTTTCCTAAAACAACACACAATGAAGTGCTTTGTTCCTCTTATACCACAACAATTTATCAATGATTACGATTTTTTGAATTTATTATAGATCATACTTTTTAAAAAAAATAAAAGTATGCTGTAGCAGCTACAAACCATCGCTGCTTCACTAGCCACTCTTTTTTCTCTATCAGAGCTGCTGTTATAGGAAATGAATCAACACCTTCTGACCAATCAGAGTCCAGAATTCAACAGAGCTGCGGTAATAATGTTACGCTATTTATTGCGTAGCTTTATTGCTCGGTACCCGAGTGTGTAAAGCATTCTTACCTTTCAGGAACCGGACTTGTTTTTCTTTCCTCTTCTTCTTTCTGTTGATGATGCTGACTGACGGCGGAAGTGTTTTCCTCCTGCAGGCCCACAGCGGTCTTTACAGAAAGACTGCTCTTCCTAGGCAGTGCTGGTTTCTCCTGGAGAGCATCCGGAGGTGGATCTGGATCTTCTGCGGGTTTTGAATGTGCGTTATCCAGATCTTTATGGCTCTGCTCAGTGCTCACAGCTTCAGGTTCTTCCTTGGACTCAGCTTTCTGCTGTTCTGGTGTGAGCTTGTTGTCTACGTTGTTCCCGTGCAGGCTTGAGAGCGCTTTGCCATTGAGAGCGCTGAGGAGAGGCGACTCGATCACGTAGTCCGAACATCTCATGCTCTGACTCCGGCCCAAGGGGCTGCTCTTGGTCTTGGTTTTATTTTTAAGACTCTTCTGATCCTGACTTTTAGCTTTGATGCTCTTATCTTTCTTTTTCTTAGGGCGAGGCATGGTGCCCATGTGGGTGTACATTTCACTGGAACGGGCGTAGCTCGGGCAGCGAGGGCGCATTTCCTCATCGTCGATGGGCGCCAGGTCATCCTTTTGGGAACTTTCCTTCGCTGCGTCCGACTTGCGACGAAAGGAAAGGTTACCCAGACTCCCAAACCACTTAAAACCTGGTGACAAGCAGAGAAAGAATTAGCTATCATCCTTTAAATGGTAAAAAAAAAATGTAATGAAAGCAGTCTTAATATTAAAATATCATCAGTGCTGAACTGTGTAGCTTATATATAAACTATAAGACCAGAAAGAAAGTCAAGTTTGCTTTAGCTTTACTTGTAAGGCAGTAAAGTCATTTTCTAAGCCACTGATGAGCTCAAAAACACCCCTTTGAGAAGTGTTGATTAATCTTCACTCCACTGCAGCTGCAAATCACAGGTTTATATTAATATGTTAAAATGTTATCGTTTATATAGTAACCGCTCATTCACCAGAATGTGTACAGCGGATGCTCCACTATTAATAAAAAGATTTAAAAAACATGTAATCGTTGATCGGTGAGGTGACGTTTATTTAACGTTTATGGAAGGAGTCTCCAGTGTCAGTTCTTTGTAACAGTTAGAGGCAAAGCTGTAACTTTAAGTTTTCCGAGATGAGATGATAAAATAAACGCAAATTCGCCTGTAAATAAAGCTATGAATTATCAGGGTTGTGAATGATCAGTTCTAATAGTAATGTATAAAGTTAGCTACATAAACATGACTATCATTGGCAAATATATTGTAATATAAAATAAAAATCTAAACATTATAAACAATATATAATATCTAAAAAAATCTTCATTTTTTTTCTGAACAGTTCTTTTAACCAAAGTGTCATAGAACTGCCGTAAATAAATAATACCTAGAACTACATGTCCTGACCCACAACAAGCACTTTTTATACAGTAAAACTCTTTTCTGTTGTTTATTTTATTAACTATTTATCTAGTATTTCCTTTATAAGATTACAATATACCAAATATATTTGGTATTAAACCTTTTGTCTAGAGATTTTTACTAATTTAACTAAAAGGTTTAAATTTTCTTGGCAGATAATTTTGCATCTTTCTAGAAATAAATTAAGATTTTGCGTAAAATTAGCTGAAGACTATTTCCAGCTTGAAATGAGTAAAAAAAAAAAAGTCTAGAAATGGGTTTAATAATAATCATATATTTTGTTTATTGTAATCTTATAATAGGAAATACTAGATCAATTTGACTATATTCAAGATATTTTCCCTTGATGTCACTGAGATGATCATGATAATGAAAGCGTTTAATTAAATTAAAAGATGTTGACTTGGTAAGCGCGAGGTTTGTCAAGGGGTCACTGAATAAATTATGGTTCTTAGCATCCTACAAGTGTTTTACTTGAACTGTTGATTCCTTTCTGATAGGAAAACACTCTGCTGGTTCCAAAGTGTATGATGATGTGGATGGATGTGTGTGAATACACGAAAAAGATATTTCATTATTTCTGTTCCACAAAGCCGTCCATGAGTAAAGTCTAATTTTGTAACTTCACTAAAATCATATTTATGAGTTTCTGCGGTGGTTCCACGTGTCTCATGTGGTCAAAACATAAGACTCGTATCATATGGAAGCTTATGATCGTGTGTTTTCCCACTCCTTTATCATTTATCTTACACATGAAGCATTAGCTCGCCATCAGTGGCACTTAATAACTGTTTTATGAATCACGTAATTCCATAGATGAATTATCTACAACTTTACCATGATCCAGAGACACAGAGATATGACGCAGATCCAGCTTAAAGCTGTTTGAAATGACAGAGTTGTGGTGTTACCGTGATCAAATTGCAGTTGTTTGACTCATGAATTCAAACTTTTTTAGTTTAAACTCCAGGAAGACAGTGCTTTTGCTCTCAATAGCAAGAAAACAACACTGAACAGAAATCTCTGCGGTGTGTATCATTTAAATTTTGCAGGAAATCAGTATGAAGTTCATGGGGGTTTATTTCATACAGCCCACCACAGAGAAAAACACACACACACACACACACACATACACACACCCACACACACACAACACACACCGGTAGTCATAAAAATACTCACTCAGTTTGTGCTTGAGCATGTTATCCGTTTGTCAGGATATAGATGTTTATGTTCTTTCCTAGATAGTTCTGAATAAGTTGCTTCCTTCTTGTATGTGCTTGTGTGTGTGTGTGTGTGTGTGTGTGTGTGTGTGTGTGTGTGTGTGGACAGAAGGGCTGGTGCAGCGTAAGAAGTGTCAGTGTAACACTTCCTGTGTTGAGCTGCACAGATATGAGCAGCCCTGGGTTTGTGGTTGAGCTAACGCAAACTTCGCTCTCATGTAAGAGGGACAAACGTACTAAAGTCAGAAAGGCTTCAGAGCTACAGCAATTACAGCAATTACATTTTCTCTGACTGTCTCCAACTGTCTCTGACTGTCTCCAACTGTCTCCAACTGTCTCTGTCTCTGACTGTCTCTGACTGACCTCTGACTGTCTCCAGCTTTCTTTATCTGCCTTCAACTCTTTTTAACTGTCTCTGTCATAAATTATCTCCAACTGTCTCTGACTTACTCCAGCTCTTTCTGCCTCAGACGGTCTCCAACTCTCTCCAATTGTCTCAGACAGTGTCCAACTATCTAGGATTTTCTCCAACTGACTCTATCTGTCTCCAGCTGCCTCTGACGGTCTCTGATTATGCCTGTCTCCGACTATCTCAGACTGCCTCCTTCTGTCTCCAACTGTCTCTGTCTCTGACTGTCTCTGTCTTTCTCCACATGTGTGTGACTGCCTTCAACTCTCTCCAACTATCTCTGACTGTCTCCACCTTTTTCTGACTGCAGGTTTTGTCTTTCGTACAGTTTGAGGGTGAAAACTGGGCCGCATTCCAAATAATCAGCAGTCTGACGGTGTTTCTGTGTCAGAGTGCAGGAAGTTGTGTCAGTAACGCAGTGTGCATCACTTTCTGATTGCAGTCAGATTACGAGTGAAAAAGCAAGAAAGGTAATTTTATGTGTTCTTTCACTATAACAAGGAACAAAAAATGGTCAAATAGTGCATGTCAGGCATTTATAGTGAACGAAATCAAAATGATATCTGTGCAAAAAAAATTGCAACCCCTTTTCCGATATATATATATATATATCAGATCTAAATATACTATAAAAACTGGCATGTCCACACTTGAACTTTATAGCTGCCCTAAACCTCTTTCACATCCTCTAACCAGCTTTTGGATCCTATCAGTTGTAACGCTTAGTTATGAAGCATTTTAAAACATGAAGCATTTTAAAACCTCAGACCACTATTTAAGAATAAACACGAAAGAATAAACAAGTTTTGGACTTTCAGCTTCTCTGCATCAGCAATATTTCAATACTAACTTGTACGGGAACAGAAGAAGGATTTGAATACTTCATAGAAGTGTTGCACCTCACTTCCTCTTTACAGATCTGTTCTGCTCTGGGTGTGACTTCCTGCAGGAAGCTACGTTGTGTGTGTGTGTGTGTGTGCACATTTATGAAAAAAAACCCACACCTGTTTCTCAATAAAACAATCTCTAAGTTTCATCTACACCCCAAAACTGTAATCATTAAAAACAAGTAGCAGAGTCTAGATGATCTTTAATGACTTCTGAGAATTTCTCTGTTTGTGATTATCGTATGACGTAATGGATTTTTTTTTAAGGTTTTTATCACATTTCATTCGAGTTCTTACCAGTAAAGGAGTGAATATACATCATAAAACACAAACTACACAGAATATGTAATTATTTCTCCACTTGAAGGAATATTTTGAAAATATTTAAACATTTATTTCCTCCCGCACTTCAAATGTGGGGGAATTTGCTTCTTTACTTCTCTAAGCTCTAAAGTCTAGACTCCAAAACCTTTTCCATTCATTCCATTCATGTCCAAATCTTTAAACCCTCACAATAAAGGACATCATCAACCTTTAAGCTCTGCAACCTTGATTTTAACAATGAATGTGTACAATAACAGGATAGGTGTAACAATAACAAACTATGATGAGGGAAAAAAGGAATTAAGGCTGTCCGAGATTCTTAACAGATAATTAGAAAATAAATAACAGTGAGATTTTTTTCATGTTTATAGATAACAGGAAGTTCTACTGAGTCCTAAACCACATCAGAATGGCATTACTGAAAAACTGGATGTGGTTTGAGGGTGAGGTTTACAGTAAAGACATTTTAGTTGGCATATATGTTATCTATTTATTTATTTATTTTGCTTAAGGTATTTTTTTATAGGAGTTCATTTATAACTAACACAATACAAACAATGAATTAATTACAACAACACTTACAACAACTATTACTGATGTTATACTTATGGCAACTGTACTTTCATTACCACACTTCTTCCATCTTTTCTATCTTGAAGAAAATGCATATCTTCACAGATCCATTGGCCGAAGGTGTGTTAGTGTGTGTGTGGGGATGGAGGGAATAGTCTCTTTTCCAGTCCCTAGGAATTAGACGTCTTACTAGGAGAGAGGAGAAGGCTAAACTGTTTAACCGTGCTTTACTAAAGTCAGATCTTCTGATGGTACACCAAAAGGTCCAATTAAAGGACAAGGTTTATGTATTATTCCTGATATATTTGAAGATTCAAATTAGAGGTCCAGAATGACATCAAGCTTGGCCAAGACCAGAAACTATGACAGAGAGTGTCTGAAGTGTGTTTACATCAGACACATATAGAGCTCATTAAATTTTATATGATCATGGCTAAATGCGTATACAAATAGTGTTTTTGCACACTGAGTCTCAGTTTAGTTTAATCCTGCTTATATAAGATAGTTGAAAATATCTTTGTGATAATGCTGCTTGTCTCTGGTTTAGAGTCTAAAATTAAATTCAGAGCTGACGCAAATGGTAGAACAGGAAATGGAAACTGTATCGAAAGATGTGCTGTGGTGGCAGATTGAATTTGGCTTGTTCAAATGAAAATATAAAAACTGGTGCCAAATCAAATATGCAAACCAATGATTGGCTTTGGCGCGCCCTAATGGGAGCAATAACAACAACAATAACAATATGCTCATATTCAAGACACTCTTACTGTACTGTGGGTTAAAGGCGTCGTCAGTGAGAGAGTCTGGAAGCAGATGATTATCTGTAATGAGGACTTTCACTGACATAGCAACTAAACCAAAATGTTTCCTAAATTGGGACCAAATTTTCAAAGAATGTAAAACAACTGGGTTTTGGCAGAAAGGTTCTGAAAGTTATTATTAATCAGGGCCCCGAGACGATCCACAACTCTATAGATATGGTGGATTAGTCAAACAAACAAGATGCTGCTAATGTACATATAGGTAAACTGTCACCTGGGGAGAATGAGTTAAATGTAGGAGAATTTCATGAACATGTATTTCATATTGTGTTTTAATAAAGTGGAAAGTTTTTAAAAAAAAAAAAAAAAAAAAAGAAATTAAATGAAATATTTTGAATTTCAGGTAAGAAGCCCTATCTGCATGACAGAAACAATCCATTGGGTATTTAGCCTGGGAGTCAAAATGGCTGCGTAGTTACAAGTGCATTGCATTGTAGGTAACTGAGTAGATTGCAATGATGTCACTGAAAACAAAGGAGTGTAGCTCCAGTATAAAATAATAATAATAAAAAAAAACAAATGTCAGAGGTTAAACGTTTTCGGTAAAGCCTTCCTTTAATGCTGAAATGACTGAATGTTTATGTATAACCTTCAAAAGGTCAAAGGTCTCACTACTGACCCCCTACACAAATGAATAAATCATCTTACAAGATCCACTTTTCTATAAATAAATAAATATATATATAAATCCAAAATCCCCACACTGAGAGGTCACCTCTACTGTTTACAGATGACAGGAATTAGCAGAAATGTCAGTGCATTCAGTCAAAGGGTCAAAGGTACACATGTAGAACAAGTCCATATTTCATGTTATTAGCATGGTTTGCTCAGGTGACGTCACTTTGTGGTTAATTACTTCCTCCTCACTGTGGAGGTGTGAATGCCAGCACTACCACATTTTAGTAGTACACAGTGAAGCCTGAAGACATGTATTTCTATTCATAACTATCATTTAATTTTCTATTCATCCTTCATTACAACTTTCCTCAGGAAAGATTGCATTTTGTGCTAATGTGGAATTTGAAAAGTTTTGTTTTTGGGTCTAATCTGATCACGTGATGTAGAAGTGGCAGTTTATTTAGATCAGTTTGCTTTAGTGAAGTTGCTGGTTTCTAACAGTGAAGCAGACAAAACCAGTCAGGATGAATTTGGATTAGAAACATAAAAATGCAGCTCAAAAAGGAATAGTAGGAAAGAGAGAGAAGGAAATTTGCTCAGTGTCAGGATTAGAGATTATTTTATTATTTTACACCTGGACCTTCTGCTCCCTCATCTCTCCTCTCCTCTCTGACTGTAAGTGCTCAAACTCTCTCAGCAAATGATAATGAGTTATCTAAATGACATGTTGGTGTGTTTTGTTGTAGATTTAAACGTCATTGTTTGCTGGAAGGAAAGCGAGAACGTTGGCAGGATGAGTGAGTCACGTGACTGACTGTGTGTTATTTGTGTGTTGATGATGTCATGATGAATGAGTTGCTGCTTGTTTTGTGCTTTGCTGTGTTGGTGCTGGATGCTAATGGTGGTGCAGGTGTAGACAGCACTGCTGAACACAGAACTGATCTGGAAAGGCAGTGTGAGTACAACCCCTGGAAAAAATTATGGAATCACCACACTTAGAGGATGTTCACCCAGCTTTTTTACTTTATAGCAAACAA
>CM075019.1:22385120-22421659 GCA_037576675.1 Pangasius sanitwongsei | reverse complement strand
GCTGGAACAGGTTTGGGCCTCTTAGTTCCAGTGAAGGGAAACTGTAAAGCTACAGCACACAGAGACGCTCTATACAATTGTGAGCTTCCTGCTTTGTGTTAACAGTTTGGGGAAGAAACACATGGATGTGATGGTCATAGGAGCACATACTTTTGGCCATATGGAGTATGTTAATGAACAGGTTATGATTAAACATGATGGAAACTATAACACTATATTAAAAAGTGAAAATGTGTTGAATGGATTTGTAAACGATCAAACGCACATTATTTTTAGTTGTGTTTGAGCTACAGATGGGACGAGCTCTGGTGTGTGTAGAGAACGTGTCGTGTCGTGAACGCTGGCGTTGAAGCTGGCTCGGCGATTGAATAATGTTTGTCTGGCTGCTGTAGAGCCACTTGGCCTGCACTCAGACGTGGTAATGAAGGTCTGTGTGGGTGTCGGGCCAGAAGTGCTCCATTCAGAAAGTCCTCAGACAGAGGCGATGATGATGATGATGAAGATAATAATGCAGTGAAGAGGTGTGATTGGTGAAAGTGTCTGGTGTGCATCTGTAAGTCTTTATGTGTGTCTTGGTGTTAATCTGTTATTTCATGAGTAGGTTTATTCTGGTGTAGTGCTGAAGATAAAGTCAAGACACCATAGGGACTAAAATACACACACACACACACACATACACACACACACACACACACAGCATGAGAGCAGTTTAAGTATAGGACTCCTTTCCAAGTGGAAGATTACACACCAGCTATTCTCACCTTCGGGGCGGCTTTATAATGACACACACAAAACATTTCAAGCAAAGTGTTCAAATAAACTCACTCACGCGCACACAAAAATAATATTAAAGGTGCAGTCTGTGATGTTTAAAGGTGCTTTCAAACCTATAGCAATCATAATTTCAAACATACCATTAAAAGAAAAACATGAATTGCAATGTTTCCATTCAATCCGTCTCGTGAATGGATTCCTGCGATTGCAGTTCACCTCTCAGATAGCAGAGGGCGCTAAAAGATTCCACACTGCAGCTTTAATTCGGCATATTAAGTAAAATTAAATGATTCTCCGAAAAAGTTCTTGTATTTGACTTGTGTTAGTTAAATAACTAATTTCAAGCACAAAAAACTCATGCATCTGATTCTAATAATAATGGCACCCTTTCTAAGAGGGAGTAGGGAATTCTAGAAAAACTGGATGCTTGAAACTCCTCAGTATTTTACTATATCAGAACGACTTGACTGAGTGACTGAGTGCTTTATTTCATAGTTATACTCATGTTACATGGGACGGGGCTCTGAACAGTTCTGTTACTGATTAAAAGGTTGTGGGTTCAAATCACATGGACATACATCACATGACTTACATGACAGTCAGCTCCCAGGATAAAACTGGATTAAAGATCAATCCAAAAGTCAGCCGAAGTGAGGTTTTCGTTTTTCTCATTTAAAGGAAAAGAGTGTATTTTCCCATTCATAATCAAACATAAATAGCGAGTAGATTAAAATTTTTAAATGCTGCAGTGTTAGTTTAACACACATGTCTCAGCCAAACCCAGAAACTCAGATGCTCTCACTGGCGCAGTGTGTTTGCTTCACATCCCAGAGTGTTTGTTCTTTTGTTATTAATCAGGTTTAGTTATACTGATGACCACATGATGGCGCTAAATGTCACAGCCCTGATGCTCCTCCTCTCTCTCACTCCATATAGAGCTACAGTGAAGAGTCTGATTTACTTTGGGGCTCACTTTAGCTTTGTTTTCTTTTTTTTTGTCTTCCTTGTTTGTGTTCTCTCATGTTTCATATTATGACGCAGTTCACCTTTATCTCTCAGCGATAGCATCAGCTGAACTCAACACGCCACCAAAATACCAAACTGTCAGCCCCCCTCCCACCTTTCTGGAAGTCGAGAGGTTGTTTCAGATAGTTTCTTCCTTATAAAGGAGTTTTAAGCCACACGGGAGAAAAGAATACAAAGGATTTACTCTGCAGGTTTTCTTCCAACTTCTGATAAGAAAATTCTGCCCAGTCATGGTGTAAATCATAATGGATCACGAGTAGAGAGGAACAGACAGACTGGAACCATGTTATGCATTTGAACAGAACCCAGAGCTCTACTTTCACGAGACACGGCACCATAGTGATGTTTAAGAGCACATGCTTTATCTACTTGTTTTTTTGTTTTGTTTTTTGCTGATCTCTCCTTTCATCTTGTAAGCCTTAAGGGTTTTGAAAAGCAAAATAAAATCTGAATGAGGTGTGAACAGGTGGGAAATCACAATAAAACCTGTCATTGGATCCAGAACAGCGTAGAATTAGGGTATGAATTTCTCCTTCTAAGACAATACAAGCTCGAACGATACTGTTTTGTGCAGATCAAAAAGGGTTTACAGTGAGAAAGTTACCTGAACAAAGGCCACACCTTCACTGTGACTGGCAGCACAAAGGTCACACCTCCTTCACCGTGACTGGCAGCACAAAGGCCACGCATCCTTTGCTGTGATTGACAGATACAGTGGCCATGCCTACTTCACTGTGATTGACAGGTACAGTGGCCACGCCTCCTTTACTGTGATTTGGTTACAGAGGCTACTTACTGTGACTGATGGGGACAGAGACCACACCTCTTTCACTGTGACAGGAACAGCGATCATAAAGGCCACACCTCTTCCACGATGACTGACAGGAGCATAGGCCACACCTCTTTCACTATGACTGACAGGAGCATAGGCCACACCTCTTTCACTATGACTGACATGAGCATAGGCCACACCTCCTTCCCTATGACTGACATGAGCATAGGCCACACCTCCTATGACAGTGATAGACAGCACAGAGGCCATGCCTCCTCTGTGCCACCTTCAATTATCAGGGTCACAGGCCACGCCCCTTTATTGAAATTAACAAGCACATGAGGCCTTGTTTATCATTAGACTCACGATAAGTGCCCGTGTCTTTAAAGAAGGTGTGTTTATACTCTCAGCGTTTGGTATGTGTTTGCTTGAGTGTTAATCCGTGTGTGTAGTTACTGCTCCCGCTGACATCATCTAGCCTCATGGCCCATCAATGCCCAATGCGCTCTGGGAGCGCTGCTGGATCTTCTCGTATGGTCTGCTGCAGTTTCCCCAGGTGATGCTGCCTGTCTGAGATCCAGCAGTGCAGGATTGATGGGCCTGTGTGTGTGTGTGTGTGTGTGTGTGTATGTGGAGGATGGGGCATTATTATCTACTCATAAATCATGCACAAAGAGATCCCCATGGGAAGAGAACCATGAGAGTGTCTCTCTCGCTCTCACACACACTCACACACACACCTGTGACTGGCTCAGAGCTGCCAGGCCATGCCGGATCGAGCCGTGTGTTAAGTGGGAATGTGGAGAGGTCTGGGTGTTGGAGTGCTCTCGGTGTTGGAGCGCTCTGGGCTGGAGCAGTGAGAGAGCGAACAGATGGGTGAAGGCTGCAGCCAGGCCTTTCTTTAAGCTCCAGTGTAATCCAGAGACGCAAACGTGTCAGACTGAGATGTTATTCTGGGAGAGCAGCACCAGACAAGCACTGGAGGAGGAGAAGCTGCTCAAATCCCTCATTCACACTGCCAGGAGACCGGATCAGGCCGTCTACAAACACACACACAAACACATACAAAGTGTCACTTTATTCACAGTGGTGATGGCAGTTAAATATGAATTTCTCTAAAAGTGTAAGAATATGATAATAAACAAAGACTTTATTTAAAATGCTAGTGCTTGGAACATTGTTAGACAATCTCTGCCTTCAGACGTTAGGCCATTGTTTAGGCCACACCCCCTACCTGATCCTACATCACACTAGCAGGTGACGAGTCGTTTATAGTTGTTGTTATAGTGTTTTTTTTAATAAGATTGCGGCTCTGTGTTGCACTCATACACAGAAAATGAATGACTGTCTGCTGCTTTGTCTGATTATATTCTAGATGGAGCTACAAATATATTAGCTCTGTGACATTGTTTTGTCGATGTTTATAGATAAGTGTGTCATACAGAGTCAGAAACATCATCAACAAGTCTGTTTGAGACACTAAACAACTCCACAAAGCTGACTGAGTAGACATCACTGTGGGAGGATTTACATATGCACATTTAATGCACCATGCGAAACTGGAGGCTTCCTTTATCGTTAGCAATCTTAAGTCGTATTCGAAAAGGATTTCCAGATATATATCTGTTAAGTATTGCTGTCGGAGGACTTCAGTAGTAATTCTGATCAAGTCCTACAGGCTAAGTGATCTCTGTATAAATCACAGAGATGGGCGTGTCTCAAACAAAAAAAAAATCCATGCCTACTACACACCTCATTTTAATATAAACTAATTGTTTTGACGTTTATTATAAGCGCTTGTTGTAGGGGGCGTGGCCTTCATTAGTAGGTCACATGACCATAACATATCTGTAGGCTGTAGTTGTATCAGGAGCTCAATATCCTAAAACCCCTGGAAACGGCGCTTCTCTGACGCATCCTTTTAAGACCCGTTGTCTATATTTTATTGTTCTGCCTTGTAAAATTTAAAAGCGCAAGCTCTTCCTGGAGCGTCTTTACACTGAAGAAAAAGTGCAATACCTCTTTTCCTACAGGATAGAACACAATCTCTGCCAACAAGTCAACTCAGACGGGAGATATATATATGTATATTGCCTGGGGTTATTTCTATGGCGGAAACATTCCACACACGTACTTGACAGACATGACAGACTTGGATGAAATGAAAATCTCAGAGATACTCCTGTAATAATTACGTCAAACTAATCCCGTCTGAACACAGGCTTTTGTTAATGGATTTGAGATAAGGAGAGAATTGTATACGTATTGGATTAGATTCCACCTCACTTTTAACTTGTTTCAGATAAAATTTCTCACATTTGGTTGCCAGGAATGTTTCATATTACATTACTCCTAAAAGTCTGACTCCCTAAATTACACAACAGTTTATTATTAGTCAGTCAGTTCACTCCTAAAAGTCAGGGAAGATGATATTATAATACACAACACATTTCTAATTGCATTTGGAGGGCTTAGGAAGTGGAACTCATTGAGAGCACAGACCGTCCTGTCAGGACAGCTACGAATGCCTGCAGGCGCCCGCTCTCTCTCTCTCTCTCTCTCTCTCTCTCTCTCTCTCTCTCTCATTTCTTTCTCTCACTCTGTCTGTCTCTCTCATCTCTGTCCTCAGCTCATGTTTCAGTTAAGAACTCTCTCTCTCGTTCTGTCTCTGCTCTCCATCTGTCTCCTTTTTTCTCCCTATCTCCAACACACCAGCGATTTCCCTTCATTTTCTCTCTTCCTCTTCCTCCCCCTCGCTCATTCATCTCTCTCTCTTTTCACACACATAAAGATGAAGAGCGCTTGCTTGAGTAAGTTGGTGCGAAACATGTCGGCTGGATCTCCTGAAGGAATGGGGTCATTTGTACGCCTACACAACATAATAGCCGCTCTACACACACACACACACACACACATAGACACTGAATGGGAGGTTGAGCATGTGTGTGGGTGTGTGTGAGTGTTCCTCTTCATCACCCATGTAGTAAATCCCAGCTTCCAGCATTTACAGCATGAGTTATAATGACAGCCTGAAGATTTCTACTTGGCTCATCGGTTGCCTAAGGAACACCACGGCCCCGCCTTTTACTCATGTCCCCTCCCCCTGAGGGAAGTGATGCGTCACCCTGTAACCTTGAGTGCCTTTGGCGCTGAGACAGGGAGCACCGAATCATCAAATATTTATGTCAAGATCTAATAAGAGTGAAGAGGTTCAGAGGACTTGAGAACTGAGCATGCTCAGAGCATATGCTCCGCCCCTCCCCTCTTCTCCTCCCACTGAGCATGCTCAATCGATCTGTCTGTCAACCAGACCGACTTCAAGACACCAGAGCCCAGATTCACAAACAACAACAGCCAACAAACAACACAGCATGAGGGACAGCAGAGATGAATGGATGAACTCAAGGACGCTCTGCAGTTATTGCTTCTCCGCCTGTGGTACTGAGAGTGATTTATTTTCTTGGCTGGAGGAAACTGTTAGAAGATATTGTCAAACCAGTGCAATGGAACGCTTCCACTCTTTCCATCCTCAGGCCAGAGAATTTTCCTTCTGCCGTTGTGAGGCCAACAATTTACTGCGCCTGTTCCAGTCATTATGATGGCCACAAGCTACAACCTCTGCCATCTTGAGACCCACAAGATCATCTTTCTCCTGTCTTGAGGCCCACAAGCTTCAAATCCTTCCATTCCCAGGCCACAATCTCCTAATTCTGAGGCCCAGAAGCTCCAACTCCTAGTGCACAAGATTTGCCATCCTGATATACACAAGTTTCAACTGCTGCCATCTTGAGGCCATAAGATTCTAATCCTTCCATTCTCAGGCCACAAGCTCCTACTCCTGCCAGCTTCAGGCCCATTGTAGTCATTCAGATGACCATAAATTTCAACTTCTGCCATCTGCAGGACTCCTGTCATCTTGAGGCCCATAAGCTCCAAATCCTGTCATCTTGAGGCCATAAGCTACCACACCTTCCATTTTACGGCATACAAGCTCTTACTACTGCAATTCTCAGGCCACAAGCTCTTACTACTACCATTTTGAGAGACACAAGCTCTTACTTCTGCCATGTTGTGGCCATGAGCACCTCCTCTTTCAGTCTTGAGGCTACAAGCTTCTAATCCTGCCATCCTCGGGCCAAAAGCTACTACTTCTGCTATCCTGAGGCCCAAAAACAGCTATGCTTATACCATTCATCCTGATGGCCACAAACTCCTCCTTCTGCCACCCTGAAGCCCACAAGCTTCTTCTTCTGCCATCCTCAGATGACTAGCTCCTCCTCCTGTCATTAAGACCCACAAGCTCTTACTTGAGGCCATGAGCACCTCCAACTGCCATCCTGAGAGCCACAAGCTCCTACTTCTACCATCTTAAGGCCCACAACATTCTAATCGATCCATTCTCAGACCACAAGCACTTTTACATGTGCCATAATTAGGCTCATAAGCTCCTCCTCCATTCTCCATTCTCATTCCAGAAGGTTCTACTCCTGCTATCCTGAAGCTACAAGCTTCTCCTTCTCACATCCTGAGGCCCACAATTTCATACTCCTGCCATGCTTATGCCAAAAGCTCCTACTCCTGCCACCCTGAGGTCCACTAGCTCCTATTCCTCAAGCCCCTGATCATACTCCTGCCATGCTGAGACCCACACACTCATTCTCCTGTCCCGAGGCCTATAAGCTCCTGCTCCAAGCCCACAAACCTTTACTCCTTACATTCTGAAGCCCACAAGCTCCTGCCATGTTCTGACCTCTTTTCAATCAATCTGTGCCCTTTAATTACAGCATATTTATTCCTAGCGATGGTTTTTTAAATGGTATTCTTTTAACTAAACATGAACTTTGTTTACATTGTATAAGCCCACAAGCTCAATTTTCCCATCCTGAAACCCACACGTTCCTGATCCTGCCACCCACAAGCTCCTCCTCTCATCCTGAGCCTGAGACTCTACAAGCTCTTGCTTCATTTAGGCCCTACTCCTGTCATCCCAAGGTCCACATGTACTATACATTCTAACCTTTACCTTCATGACAATTATTTTTAATACATTACTATTCTTATTGCTAACAAAGTCTACTTCATGAAGGTCGGGTGAGGACGGACTCCTGAGTCTTGCTTCCTCTCAAGCTTTCTTCCTCCTTAGCTTAGTCAGGATGTTTGTCCTTGCTGTACTGTAAAAATCACTATGAAAATAAAATCCTTCTCCATTATATTTAAACTGTAAGAAATTGTAAAGAGGAGTTTGGAGGTTTCAGATCCTCATCTATTAAGTCTGTGGAGAAAATCAATTCAGCGTCGTAGTCATCAGTCAGTCTGTCAGTGTACAGTATACGCTTATTTTCAGAGAGAAAGAGAGAGAGAGAAAGAGAGAGAGAATTGATTTGTGTTCTGCTGAGTGAGAATGTCCTTGATTTAGAACAAAACATTGGCTTCTGTTTTTATTTTATTTTTTACATTGACTGCAGCATCGCGTGTGACTCACACTTGGCTTTTAAACTTCCAGGGTCAGAAGTCACACTGTTTATAGCTAGGTGCATACAGACTGGTGATGAAGGAAAATCCAATATAATATGTGTTAGTCAGGTGTGTATAGTAGGTAGGTACAGTGAATATGTAAGGACGTGACCACTATGTGTTGTGCTGTTATTGGAAAATAATGAACAACAAGGTGGTGGCTTTTTTTTCCTATAACAGCATGTTCCTGAAGGTTTTATTCCTCTTATACCACTTAAAGTTACAGCTTTACCTCTGTCTGCGACAAAGCACTGACACTGAAGACTCCTTTCAAAAATGTTACATAAATATTTATCCTCCTTACAGAAAGCTTCGCCATATCAATGTTTTTTTATTCCGTATTAATAACGTATTAGAACGAGCGCATTAATATAAACCTGTGCTGCTGTTATGGAAAATTAATCAACATCTGATGACCAATCAGAATCCAGAATTCAACAGCGTCGTGGTGTATGTACAAATTTTGAATATTGTGTTTGTAATTACATTATGATCTCTCTGTCTTTGTCTTGCTCTCTCTCTCTCTTTCTTTTTATATAGCATTGTCTAATTGTTTAACTACATTTCCCCTGATCTGTGAGCACTCTGCACTCCTGCTGTGAGCCAAAACTAATCAATACACACTAACATTAGCCACTGTTTTCTCTTCTTAAAGCAGTGGTTTGAAAGGCTTCGATTTAGGATGATGAAAGGACAACTGGCAATGCCTGCCAACACTGGCATTGTGTGTGTGTGTGTGTGTGTGCGTGCATGAGATGTTTGCGAGGTTGCCTGCCGATTCATAATTAAACACCGTGCCGTCAGATGGCCGTATTTACTCTGCTGCTTCATTGCCTTGTGGTGAAGGAAGCTGCAGAAGTCCTCATTAAAAGAGCTCTGTGTGTGTGTGTGTGTGTGGTGTCAGCTACAGAGTGTGAGTGTATGACAGAATGAAGGCTAACGTGTCCAAACATGTACACACACAATTGCATGTTCATTGTCTGAAGAGACTAAATTTGGAGTTTGATTGCTTTTAGTCACCACCTATTCACATCCTCTAAATAACTAACACACACACACACACACACACACACTCAGACAACGCAGCCCCACCCCTTAATCAGAGCGATGCAACAGGGAAATAAATTCAGTCCTGTCGGCGTGAGCTACAGTGTCCTCGCTGTCTGTGCTGTCAGTCGTGTGAGGCAGCTGCAGCTCCGTCATTAACACTCGGAGTTATAAACGCTCAACACGGTGACCATTAGAGCGTTCTGCTGGTGTGTGTGTGTGTGTTGTGTCGTCTTTTATTTTCCATATAAAAGGCCCTGATGGATTAGCATGTGACCTGTGTCTAATTTTCTAATAGTGACCTTGTGGTAATAATCTGTGGTTTTATTATCGGATCAGGTTAGCGCTTAGTCCTTATCTGAGTTCTGCAATATTCAAATGTCTGAAATTATTCTATAATTATAAATTATAAAAGCAATACTCATTTTTAATTAGCATCAAGAGTGAGTTTAAAACCATTCAACACCGACAGGAAATGTTTAATGGGAACCATCAGGCCAATTCCCATTAGGGAGTGAACATTCGTTTTATTACTGCTTGGGAATTGGGAACAAACAAACAAACAAACAAACAAAAACCCAGTTCACCATTTGCTGGTTTGAAGCCAGAAATTTTTTGGTGTTTGAATCAGTGAGGTTTTGGATTTGGGCTGAATCATTTAGTCTAGCAGCGGAGAGCTCTCTCTTGAGTTCAGTGTGCAGTGAGAATGTAATACTGAAATTGTGCACACCAGTATTCAGACCTCAGAATATTCAGAAGTTGTGGAACAGTTATGCACATGGGGGCGGAGTTTGTCTAATACAGTTTTTTAGATCACTCTTTTGAGATCCTGAGTCATAATTTCACAAAACATTATTATTCTTAAGACTGGTTTAATTTTTGTCTTTGGATGGCAGAAATTCACTCATACAAATGTAATAATTGCCCTTCAGTCGTACTAAGTGCACACAATCTCTGTTCCCAGAGTGACTTTCAGGTGCCGTTAAATCACAATGCTATATTAATTTGCGTCGACTCCACCCACTTTTTTACACTTTTAAGCAGAAAAACACTTTCATTAACTGTTCACATTCATTAAAGCAAACATGCAAAAGCGGATGTGAAGAATCTCTGTGAATCCTGTTGGTGAAATGTTTTTTTGCACACACAGCACAAAATGCTGTGTACGCTGCATAAATATTGTGTGTAAAAGGTCAGCGAGTGTTCAGTACAGCGTGTTTACACGCTTTCATCCACAGACAACGTGAATAAAGCTGTAGACGGCGCTATGATTAGCATGCTGTGAAGTCCACACATTTATGCAACCCAATCACTGCGATTATCGGAGTGCAGCCATGAGAAGCTGACAGACACACACACACATACAAACACACACAAACAAAAAGCATAATGCATCTCTGGCTGGTTCCTCGGCGGCGTGTAACATGAACCGGCCTGCATTAACATTTCAGACCCCTGTTTGTGTGTGTGTTCTGAGCATCCGGATGGCTTGTAATGGATCCAGTCTTGATTTACTGGATCCTGTCTCGCTCTCCTGCTGCAGTGTCCTTGCTCTTCTATTGATTTGTGAGGTGAGAGTGAGAGGTCACTGAGGCATTCAGGCGATTGTGTCGGGGTGTGTGTCTGAAAGCTGCGCTTAAAGTTTTACTCCAGGGCTTTTTAACCTTAATCTCTATCCACTGTATCTGTTGTGTGTGTGTGTGTGTGTGTGTGTGTGTGTGTGTGTGTGTGTGTGTGTGTGAGAGAGAGAGAGATTACAACGGATGAGAATGTGGACTCGTTTCCCTGCACTGAGAAAGAAGAAACAGAAAGTCATCTTACTCCAAACTCCCCTAGAATAGGAGTCTAAAGTCTGATATTTAAATCTCTTCATTAACATTTACTTAATAATTTGCATTTTCAAACAAAACGTTCATTTATTCTTCAGGCAGACATGTTTGTATATACAGTGCCCTGCAGAATTATTGGCACCCTTAATGAAAATGAGCAAAAAAATTTTACGTGTGTGTAACCTCATATTTATATTTATATCAGTTTCTGGAGACTGAGAGCAATTTTATGATGCATGTTTGCATTTATTTAAGATATTCTGTAGACATGTCAATAATATTGACACTTATATTATTAAGAGAAAATACAGTGTGTCCCGAAAGTCTCCATATGTAGCGGAAATGAACACTTTTTGCACTTTATTTATAAAACCTCCTCTACATGATTTACATGAGTCGTCTCTCCTACTCGTGATGAACTCATGTTAACACATCTGCTGTTATGCTTATATAACATAAACTAAGTATGTCAAAAAATTTTTAGAAGGCATTTTGCTAAAAAAATGTTAATTTCCACGTATATATATATGGAGACTTTTGGGACACGCTGTAGTACTATAAAAATAAAAGTAGCTCTATAAATGGAGATTAATTTTAGTAAGAGTAAAGATAAATAGTTTCTCTGATTGTTTAAGTGGAAAATATTTATATAAGGTATTGGCTCTTTTTATGAGGGGTGCCAATACTTCTGGCAGCTATAAATCTATCAATAGTCAGAGATGGAACTACTTTTTCAGGGGGAAGAATCTGTGGTAGTTATGAGGGTCTGGTGGCGTATGGACACCACAAAACCTTCAGGAAAGGGTAAAGTAACCGGAACTACTTTTCACTGGATTGTTCCAATGTTGGGACGCTTTCACGCTCGGTGTGTTTTCGCAGAAAAACTGTGAAATTGTGCTGTTATGCATGTAATCGCATCTCCATCGCAACCCTGCGACAGCTTCCAACCATAAGAGTGATTTCAGTACCTTCTTCTTTTTGCAAAAGCGTTCTTAAAGGCTATCCGGAAAAAAAAAAAAATATATAAACTAAGTAGGAAAAATGTTGGAAGACGTTTTGCTAAAAATACATCTGGTGTCCATTCGTAACTAATATGAAAAAAAATAAAAGTGTCTCACACAATGCATGCACTGTAACCATGACAACGCTCCTAGTGGTTGACTAACTAGCCTAGCTTTGCTCTATAGATTAGATTTATTAGTAGATCAGTGATGCAGAAATAAAGGTTGGTGTAACTCTGGTGATGAGGAGGTGGTTTAACTTCGGGCAGAAAATCGAGAGTTTGAGCTGACTGTTAAAGTGAGATGTCACATCACATACCGATGAACATCCCACACGAACACGTGCTGTTATTTTTAGTTACAGGAATATTTTTGATTCATCATGTCGTAAAACTCTGCATGTAAATATTCACTCACTAACAAGACTCATTATTCACCAGCACTGTGTGTGTTTTTCTCACTCAACCCTTAACTTGTGGTCTGATTGGCCAGGATTGGACAGCACTCTTTGGAAGCTGCACTGTGAGAGGGAAAAAACCTTTTTAAAAGCCGACACATTCCTGTAGGATCGCGTCTAAAATGTGCACTGGCTTCCTTCCTTTTTAACAGCTTTGCGTTATACAGTCGAAAGTCTTAAACATTTATCGACTTAGTCGATTAGACTTCCATTACGAGTGAGTTTGGCGTAAACAGGTTTTCCAGTTTGTGTGCATATAAACTTAGTAGTTAGAGGCAGAGTTTAATGTGTTCATTCTTTGCAAATGGCATTAAATACTTAGTGTTGTTCAATAACGACAAACGTATACTGCATTATTATATCATCAAACTATAAATCCCATGCTGTGCAATACAAGTGCACTATTGTTTGCCAATAAAGCTGGCGAAATTAAATTGATGAGAGATGGAGAGAGAGAGGGAGAGACAGAGAAGAGACGGACAGGCTCGGTGTGGTCTCCTGAGTGTTCGGGATGTGCTGACGGCGTCTGGATCGCGGTGATATTTGATCATCCTGCTGAGCTCAGAGCTCTGCTAAAACATATATACACTGCTAAAACACTGTTCAGTGATTTGGCTGTATAGATGTGTGTGTGTGTGTGTGTGTGTGTGTGTGTGAGAGAGAGAGAGAGAGAGAGAGAGAGAGAGAAAGAATGAGAGAGAGACAGAGAGAGAGAGAGAGAGGTCACAAGGTGAAATTCTCATGAGACAGATAGAAATGATGAGAGAGAGGAATGATGGAGGGATTGAGTGGAGAAGAAAGAAATGCCTCATCTTTTTTTTTTCAAATTCTCTCTGTCTTTTTCTTCATCTCTCACTAACGCTTTTTCCTGAACATGCTGTTCATTTATTATTCAGCAGTCACTTGTGCAAAATATCCCGAGCTTGTCCTGTTTTAGTGCCTCAAATAATTCATGAACTAAATTCATTTAATTCATTAATGCATTCGGATATGTTTTAGTGACGAATCAAATTTTCTTATCACCAGCCTCTGTTTTTCTCTCTCTTGAAGTTAATAATGCAAAAAAAAAAAAAACGCAGCTTTGTCATGTTACAGAGAAACGCAAAGAAGCGTTACAAAGTGCTGACGCTGGAGACTCCTTCCATAAATGTTACATAACAGAAAACTTCACCATATCAAAAATTCCACACTTTTTAAAAAATCTACTTATTACTAGTGGAGCGTTCACTGTACACGTCTCTGTGAATGAGCTGTTACTATAGAAACGCATTAGAACGAGCGCATTAACACAAACCTGCACTACTGTCAGAGCTGCTGTTATAGAAAACTAATCAACACCTTCTGACCAATCACAATCCAGAATTCAACATCACTATGGGATAAATTGTGCTATCTAGGACATGCTATTTTGAAATATCTTCACTCTTCTCAGTTTCATTCAGGCTCCATATAAGCCAGAAGCCTCATGTTGGGAAGAAACCAGAATTCCCGCTTCCAACAAGACCCCATGTTGCGGGAGGCCCCATGGTGATCAGGTGATCAGAAGCCTCATGTTAGTCAAGTCCCCATGTTGGATGAGGTCCCATGCTGGACAGAAACTTTGTATTGGGAAAAAAATAGGATCCCTGCTTTGAGCAAGAAGCCATGTTGGGCAGAAACTCCATGATGGGCAGAGGCCCCTTGGTGGACATTGAAGTACCATGTTGGTTGAGTCTCAATTTTGGAATCTCCATGCTAGGCAAGGACCCATGTTGGCCAGAAACCCCATGTTGGGGGAGGTCTCATGGTGGCCAGACGCCCCTTGTTGGGCAGAAGCCCTGTGTGGGTGAGGCCCCATGTTACGTGAAGCGATGTTTTATGCAGAAGCCCCACAGGCCTAAAATATCTGTAAAGGTTCTCCAAGATTAGACAGAACTGTTTCAGAACAATGTAGTCATCTATGTAAAATACTCTTCATATCTTGATAATATTGAGATAATCTTGTGATAAAAAATAATGGCTAATCAATATCGCTCTCAAATTTCACTCTGAGAGGGGAAAACATCCCTTTTTTCCTGAAATCTGCCCTGCTAATTTATTTAAATAATACCATTATTATAAAGAGTTCAACAAAAATATGGATTTTTTTAATGACTGTATATTGACGGAGTTCAGTAGCTGCTCATAGACTTTCATTCCATCTGATGAAAAGCAGGATGACCTTGAAGGCGTGGTGGAAGGTCAAAGCCTGACATGATTTGATTAATACAGTGAGGAAGATGTATGAGAAGAGGGAATCGAATCAATCACGTGAAATAAAATTGACGTGAACTAAACATGGGATGGTCATGAATTAAACAGTGGAGCAGAGAGAGAGAGAGAAGAAACTGTAGAAGATAAAAAATAAATGAGTGCGTTTTATACCTCAGCAGCTGCAACTCACAGGTTTATGTTAATGCACTCGTTCTAATACGTTATTGTTTCTATAGTAACAGCTCATACACAGCGACTCAGACAGAGGTGAAGCTGGAACTTTAAGTTTTCAGAGGAGTTTACGTTTCTTTGCAGTTTCTCGGTAACACGACAAGCTGCATTTGTTTGTCTTGTTAACTTTAAGAGGGAGCAAAAAGAGAGGCTGGTGAGGGAACGACGTTGTTTACAGCTGCTATAATGTAAGTGACAATTAAATGTAACTATAAATGGATAAAAAGTATGATGTGTTGCTCGTTATTAATAAAAAGAAATGTTGGCAAATTGCTGTAGTAAAGAGGATTAAGACTCTTCAGGAAATGCTTATAATCATAGGAAAATAATCAGCTTCTAGGTGGCAACAGTAACTCTGCTTTATCACATCACCCTGTTGTTGATTGTTTTCCTATAACAGCATCACACACACTGGGTAATTCCTTACTCAGCACCTGCTACTTTCCTTTCGCTCACTTTTTCTTTCTGTACGTCTTTCGCTATCTTCTTCATCTTGTTTTAAAAGCAGCTCTCTTTCTGTTCTCTCTCTCTCTGTGAACTCAGTGCCTCTCTCTCCTGCGACTCTGCTCCATCAGTACTGATACAGACACAGGGTAGAATAAAAGCTGTGCATAATTCAGGTGATATTAGGACGTGAAAATCAGGAGCAGAACCCAGAGGAAGTGCAGCAGAAGGTGAGAATGAGAATGAGAGAAAGGTGTGAGGTTGTGGAGAGCGCTCACACTGGATGGTGTATGGTGAGGAGTGTGTGAGGAGTGTGTGCTGCGGAATACATAAGCTCTGCACTCACACGGCACTGGCTGAGTAATGAGCAGTGTGGGGCTTTAATTAGAAGCTGAACCACTAGGGGAAGAGGAGAAAAGAGCAGCCGTTCATCACTCTCCGTTATTCTTTCCTTTCTTACATTTTATTCATCTCTTCTTCTGCCCCTGTCCCTTATGCTAATGCTAAAAAATCCGATATTTAATACACTGTTTAGGTGAGAATACACCACTATCATGTCATACAGGACATAGGAGTCACTAGATCAAATAATGTAGCAAAGCCCCGTGCTGGACAATAGCTCATGGGAGGCACCATGTTGGGTGAGGTCCTAGGTTGGGCACAAACCTTGTGTCAAGCAAAATCCCTGTTTTCGGCGAGGCCCCATGTTGGTCAGAATCCCAGTGTCGGGGGGAATCTCTGTTTTGGTTTAAAAAAAAAAGCCCATGTTGGACAGAATCCTTATGTTGCGGAGATGCCCCTTGTTGGGCAGAAGCCCGGTTTTGGGCAAGGCCCCATGCTGGCTGGATCCACATATTGTAAACCTCTGCTAGGGAAAGAACTCCTGCAGGTCATGGCTTAATGTTAATGTTTGGTGAGGCGTCATGTTAGGCAAATGGGCAAGACCCCTTGCTGGGCGATGTCCCATGCTGGATTGAAACCTTGTGTTGGGAAGAAACCAGAATCACCATGCTGGAAGAGGCTCTGTTTTGGGCGAGGCCCAATGTTGGACAGAAGCCCCATGTTGGACAGAAGTCCCCTGTTAGGTGAGACCCCATGGTGAGCTGAATCCCAATGTTGGGTGAGGCCTCATGTTACATGAAGTCATGTTGAACAGAAAACTTGTGTTGGGAAGAAACCAGAATCCCCGCTTTGGGAAAGACCCCATCATGGGCAGGAGCTCCATGTTGAGTAGAAGCCCCATGATGGGCAAAGCCCCATGTTGGGGAAAAAGCTCCTGATTGGATGGATGCCCTAGAAGCCCCAGATTGGGCAGAAGCTACGTGTTCAGCAGAAACTCCATGCTGGGCAATGCCTCATGTTGGTCAGAAGCCCCAAATTGGGTAAGGCCCCACACTGGACAAAAGCCCCATGTTAGGCATCTCTACTAGAGACCATTGTTAGTCAAAAACCTCTAGCTGGTCAAACTTCAATGGTGGGAAGAAACCTTTTCCCCAGTTGACCAAAAGCCTACTCCTGGGCAAAGCCTCATAATGGACAAAAGCCCCATGTTGGGCAAAGCCCCTCCTCCATTATTATTCTAAGGGTGTAAAAATAAAGAACACTGAAATCAGGCTAGAACGGTTTCTATGCAAGGAATTTATTTTTACATGGTTGACATCTTATATGAACACTAACATACACCATTACATCCTCACAGATGGTGATGGACAGTCACACACGCACGCACGCACGGACACACACACACACACACACACACACACACACACGTCCACCTTCACTGTGTGTCCTGCTTTAGTGTCACTGTACGTCTCTCATCTGTTCATCGTCACCGCAATCTGTCACAGCGCTCAGCCTCAGCAGACGTCCAGCTCTCGCGTCCAAAACCTGGGAGCGCTTATTTTAATTAAAAAAATGACTTACATAAGAGACGAACAGGACGCGGAGGTTTTCAGAAATATGATAAAGTGTTCACAAACAAAAATGCAACAAAACCTAACAGCCGAGTTTTGATTTTTAGGTTAAAATAATTTAGGTTCCGGTTTCACAGTCTGCAATAAAAATGATCCTGGTGGTCAGTAAATAAAGATTCATACAAACAAGTTAATTCAACGTCATAAATAATTTAACATGAAAATGTTTCCAAACTCATTTTTTAAATTCTGTTTGCATGAATAACTTTGCTTCCACTCATCAAGACACTGAAAAAAAAGAGAAAATCTCTCCTATCATATTTGCATCATATAGTAAAAACAATCAAGATGAAAAAGATTGAGTAATTAGTACTTTTTTCCTCTCACTGAAATAGTTTTTACGCAATGTTTTAAACTATAAATTAGGTGATTATCTTTGTAGCATGTTAGCCTAACACACTTGGTGCAGCTAGCTAGCTAATGTACATAATTTTAAACCTAAAAAATTCTTATTAGAAATGAGTAGAAGAAATGTAAAGTTAAACTTCACCCTTAAACATATTAAATATGTTCATACTGAAATATTTCTGATGTGTTTATTGATTCTAGTGCTAATGGTGTTTAATAGGAACAAAATTCAGCGATCTTAAACACTCTAGCTCTTAGAAACAAAACTTATACTTATCAGTCTTTATTTTCCAGCTACATTCAGCATCATATTAATGAGATATCCAGTATAGAAGTATTGGAGACGTTGGAGCAAATGCTGGACTCAGTGTCCCAGGATGCAATGTGGATAAACGACACAGCTATGCCAAGTTATGACAGAGACTCTGCACGGCTAGTTAGTTAACGATCTACGAGATGATGAGTGAGTGTGATCGCAGTGTATACTCTGTGTGTAACTTTACCATCTACTGCCATTCCTCTCTCTCTCTCTCTCTCTCTCTCTCTCTCTCTCATATGGTTTTCCATCTCTTGTAAATATTTTACTCTTTTATTCTAAAACTGTGATGCTGGCGAGGGTTGGTATTGATTTCCACATAAATCAGTTACAGTTAAATTAAACGCAGGAGCGTCGGTCTGAAAGAAAGTGGAGAGAAGAAAAAGAAAACACTCCACTGTTGGAAGGTTAAAAATAGATCTAGGTGCGTTCTAGCTCCTGCCGATTCCCAGTCTGTCTCCTCTCCACGGCAGAGCTGATGGATTTGCTGTGATTGTCATTTATTTACTGATTTATGTTTTAATGTAGATTAAACACCACTATAGAACCAACACTATAGAACCAGAGGTATTATAAGAGAAACATATAGAAACGACTCCCATGAACAAAAAGGGAGAGCGACAGAACTCAGACTCAATTTAGGATGAATATTTGACTAGAGTCAAAATGCAACTTATGGGAACCAAGACAACGGCAGAAAGTTATGAAATGCATTTTAGAAAACTTGGCTTGAAATCGCTAACAGAATATTTTAGATTTAGTGCATCATCACTTCAATTCTGGTGTAAAATCACATCTGAATTGACATCGAAATTTTATTTTTAATGTATACTTGTATCTTAATGCCTTATGTTACAATTGACGCTGCTTGTAATAACATGTTTCTAACAGAGAGGGCGCCAAATCCCCAAATCCCAAAGGTTATACACTGCTGCTTTACATTCTGACCTAAGTCTAACCTATAATTGCAGTAAAAGGTCTTTTGGCAAAATACGTAGCACAAAGTATGAATAATTACTGATTTTATAAAAGATACATGTTCTAGAAATGATTCCCGTCTCAATTTCTTTTCCTTTTTTAATACAACACTGATGATTGCATCATAAATCAACCATTTTCAATATTTTACACTCTAGAAAATGTTAATTAAAAAACATACAAAACCTCAGGATTTCACATCCAGCATGCAGGATGAATTCAAAAACATTTCAATGATTCTTACACCACAGCACTGTTGAGTTCTGGATTCTGATTGGTCAGAAGGTGTTGATTAATTTTCTCTAACAGCAGCTCTGACAGTAGCGCAGGTTTATACTAATGCGCTCGTTCTAATACTTAATTGTTTCTATAGTAACAGCTCATTCACAGAGACTTGCTCCACTATTAATAAATGGATTTTTTTTTTAAAAAATGTATAATCGTTGACATGGTGATGGAGACGTTTATCATCATTTATGGAAGGAGTCTCCAGTTCCAGGGATTTTTCCGACATCTTCAGGACAGAGAAGTTTACACTTTTTACGTTTCTTATTAACAGAGGCTGTTGAAGGAATGACTGTTTATAGCTGCTATAAAGTAAGTGAGAACAGGAACTAACTTGTTTCCACAACATGAAATGTAACTGTAAATGGATAAAAAAAATAAGACATGTCTGTGGTGTAAGAGGAATAAAACACATGAGGACGTGCTGCTATAGGAAAACAATCTTTGGGGTGGTTAACAGTGGTTTATTCATTACTTATCCATCAAAACTCCATTATCTGACCTGAACCCGAAGGTTAAAAACATCTGACAAAGCCTCACCACGGAAACCTCAAGGCTTGAGCAAGACCTTCAGCTGTTCAGCTCCATGAAATGACTGGAGTGAAATCAGTTCAAATAAAAGCGTCCGCCAAATGAATAGATGTAAATAGCGAGCGTCTGGAGATGTGCAAGGCTCACAGACATCAGGAGGCAGACTCCACTGCCAAACATTTGCAAGTGGGTACAAAACATGAGCGTTTTATTTCATGTAGTGTTTATTTGTCCAGTTATTCTGGATTTCTCAAAATAGATAAGCTCATATATAATATATACATAAGAGAAGGAGCGTGATGGCTACATACCTCGCCCAATACAGACATAAATATCAGCAAATGGAAGCAGACGTTCTGTTTAACATCAGAGCTTCATTTTGACTCCAGTGCAGACAAAACAAGAACTGTGTCACTGCTGAATTATTTATAACACACACTCCATCTGTTTTTACCTCCTCCCAGTCTGCTTCATCTTTCCTGTGTTTACAGTCAGCTCCAAAATTATTGGCACCCTTCTTTTAAATGAGCAACAAGAAAATTTCTGTGCACTAAATGATATTTCTCAGTTGTTTTCCTAAAACATTAACATTTCCTTTGTTGCATTTTTTTTTTATCAGCACCTCTGCAGTTAATATCAGGAGAGAACTGTCTAACAACGTTAAAACAGTGTTTGCAGGATAGCTCTAAATTTTTATTTTAAAAAAATATTTGCATATTTAAACAAAATAAATAAAATAATAATAATAAAACCCTGATCCTGAAATCCTGTGCAGGTCAACAACCTTCTCTCTTTTGTGTTGAAGGTGAAAAAAAAATTAAATATGAATCATTTTTGTATTCATATCTTTAGGGTTGTCTTTAACTTTAATTATGCATATTTTTGAGGGAAATATGAGCATACTTGCATACTAATATGACTGAAAATACTTTTATTACCATTACTTCCATCATCTATTCATTCATTCATTCATTCATTCATTTATTCAATTATTTATTTATAGTTCTTATGAAAATAATATGTTGGAGAAAAAGTAGCTATTTCTACAGTCAGTTTCTGCCTGTTATTTTTGGAAAGGTGCCAATAGTTTTGGAGTTGACGGTAGAGCTATTGAAATCTGTGTTTTGCAGGAAATAATTGCACTATATGAGAAAAAAAACGCAATGTTTGAAAACTAGTGATATATCACTTATTGTGTGCCTGTTTCGTAAATTCATTTTCATGATGGGTGCCAATACTTCTAGAGCTCCGTCTCAGAAAACTTTTCCTTATCGGTAAGTTCTCTGAGAGAACGCAATCCAATATGGCCGCCGTGACGAGATTCTGATATTAATCACGCTTAGAAGGCGTGTTTAGCACACGACCTGCAGCGCTGCTCCTTTCGATATTTGTGCTATAAATATCGGCACCCTGAGTAGGAAAGATCTACTGAGAAGTGATAATGTGATATCAGAGTCAGTAAGTGTGTTATGAGTGAGATAAGTGATGCACATAAAAGCCCGTGTTTTAAAGCTTTTGCTCACTTTCCTTTGGCAGACGTGTTCGTATACACGCTAAAATACGATCATTTCACAGAGCCAGAGGTGCTTCTGCATCGACCCTGAATTATTAATCTGTTTATTTATTTCCCCGGAGCAGCAGAGTCAGCACAAACAGACCACGCTGGAGCTGTAAAAGCACCGAGCCTTTCAGGGGCACAAATAACCACAACGAGGAAACGTAGTACATTCACTCAGGACCAAATTCAGAGCTGAGTTAAGCGTGCTTTGTGAGGATTAACACTGGAATTGTGTACATCAGACGTAACTATGTCTCACTTACGCTCAATTAAAATTAAGCACATTTTTTTGTGTGAGATATCGGCTCGAGCGAGGAGCAGGAAGTCCAGCGTCACTGTCTGATATACGTCTGTCACGCTGAAATTTACACTTTGGCTGTAAATACACAAAAAAAAAACTATGGAATTTCATTCAAGGTCAGTTTTAAATACATAAATATCTAAAAAATATAAACTATTTTTCAGTCCGTATTTTCTATCCCTGATTTTTTGGGGGTTTAAAGGTGAGTGCTTGTGTTTAAAGACGGTGGTCTAGACGCTATTTACGCTTCTACTCATGACAAATCTGGCAACCTCAGATGTGTGAACTCCACACAGGTGACTTTTATTAATCTAAATGTGGAGCTCAGAAAATCCGCTTAAACAGCTGCGTAACTTGATTCTGAATACCAGGAACTTTCCTCATGGAAATATTGATGTAACAAAGTTGCTGAAGTCCCGGCACAAGGTTAATGTTTGTGAGCAACGGAAGCTTACGGCTACCAGTTTAGCATTTGTAGTGTCTGTGAAAAGGACAAAGTCACAGGGCTGAAAACAGTCGTAGTGCAAAATGTAAAAGCTGAATCCCTTTCTTTCTTCTTCAGCATGTAGTCTGGTGTCAGTCTGTGCTCAGGTAAGGGGGCGTGGCCTAATGTAAGATGTTAGAAGCGGTTTTATGAAATTGTTTACACACACATGGTCTGAAAAAATTTTAAACCTACATTTCAAAGCATAAACAGATGGAAAAAATTTAAATAATATGTAATATTGAATAAGAGACAAGACTTTTGACAAGATTTTTGTGCCTCTCTCTACTGACATGTATTATCACATAAATAGAGTTAATCAGAGAAATATTTCTCTTTTTAATCTTTTAATCTTCATGTCCCACACTGCATGACTTCACATTTTAATGGCTTTCAAAGGTGTTTAAGAAAAAACATGCTCAGCTCAAGATTTCTAATCCCCCACCCCCCCCCCCCCACCCCACCAGTAAAAGTGGGCGTGGTCACGGATAATAAACTGAAAATCTACAGACGCCATGTTTTATGAGACGGCGGAACGAGATGTTCATTTCTATACAAATGGATCAGATGCACCTTAATGATCTTAAATCCTTTTCAGATAATCTCCGTGAAGAGGCTTAAACTCACATCTCACATCGTACCTCGATTCCTCTTTTCTCACCTGTATTAGTTTTTTTATTTTCTGTGCTCTGTTTTTTTCTTGCTTGCCCTTCATATGAACAGTCTGCGAAATAAAAAAGTAGAAGTTTTCTTGACATGTTAGAGATGCTAGACAGCGGCTCTGTGGGTTAAATATAAATATAAAGAATGTGAAATGCTCGGCTTGCTCCTGTCTCTCGTACATATTCCGCACTGTAATCTGTAATTTGTTTGGATATAATCGCTGATTTTGAGCCGCATGGAATCAGGTGTAGAGTGAAACCCATGATATGTATATTTTGCGATGCGGGATGTTAGATCACACCTGCAGATTGAACATCTCCGTGTAATTATTTTGCAAATCCAAAGAGCTCTGTGTGGTAATTGTTTTTTTTTTTTTTTTTTTTGCTGAACGCCAGATTTGGAACAGATGGCGTTTCGTTCACTTCCCTCGTTGTTTGAGAATAACAAGACTCATTTGCATGTCTCGGCTCGTCACGGGCCTCAAGCTGGTTAGAGAAATGAGCCTGATTCCATGATGGCTGTGCCATTTAGCCCTCGTAACTCTTCGTTTTGATTATTTTTCAACATTGACTCTAATAAAACAAGCATTTGACCATTTGCGAAAACCCGTCTCGGGTGAAAATCTCATTTTCTTTGCTGACGACGGCTGCATTTTGAGCAGTGTTAAGTTTTTTAGCATATCATTAGCAAATACACCAAATTTCATCACATCATTCATAGCATCTATAATTTGTGTAACAGTGTTGTACTTTTAAAGTGACCTCATCAGTCAATATTACATCATAAACATAGAAAATACACAATAAATAATGAAAGAGTATACTTTTCTTCTTCACATGATCTTCAAGAAATTATAGATGCAACGTAAATGATTAATTAATTCATTAAAACATTTTAATTGAATCATTAGAATGTCCTTGATGTCCTCATGACATTAGCATGGATGCTCGTTAACCTCATTTTGCTCTTAAATAAGTGCCAGGGTTTTTTAGCTTAGCATTAGCAAACACACATGATGTGGTTAAATAGCAGCCATGCTAATGGCACAAGAACATTAAGGACAATTTAGCAATTTATTTAAAATTGTTATTTTTTTAATTAATAATTTACTTTCAATGTATAATTTTGGTAACAGGATTGTACTTTTACACCATAACATAACATAAATATAGAAAATAAACAAAAAAGAATGAGAGAGTGTATTTTTCTTCTTCACATGATCTTTAGGAAATTCAGATGATGCAACTTCCTGTTCGTGTGACTTGTGGAATGTTCCAAGTATTTCATAGGGAATAGTGAATGTGTTCAGGAAACGGGGTTTGAATGAATAAACGATTTAGTTCTCATTTTGGTTTGCTAAGAACTGAAACCATATCTTAACGTTCCTCTGTTCCTCTTCCAGCGTATTTACATACGATCGCCGACTCTGCTTATAGGAATCCTAAGTGTGTGTTTATTTTTAACATTTTCAGAGCGTCCTCATACTCTGCGGTGTGATTCGCTGCTTGCAGAATCGTAGGAAAAAATACCTGCCATTATGTCATCTTCAAAAACCCGGCTAAAGCAGCTAGCTAGCTTCGTATCTGCCGTCCAGGCAGGAAGTGACGGATTCTGGACGGGAATTTAGGCCTATTGAGAAAACATTTAGGGTTAGGTTATTACTTTCTTGAAATCACAACGAAATGAAAAATAACCTTATTAACCACTTTTTTTTAAAAAATAATATTTTCAAGCTGGAACAATTTAGAGTGATTTTGTTCATGCTGAGTGATTCTGATTACGTTCAAGGAAAAACTGAGTTTGTTTTCGGATTTTATTCCCTGCAACGTTTCTAATCCCTGATGGAAAATACTGCTTGCATTTAATCTTCTTTATGTATACGCACACACACACACACACACACACACACACAATTATCACGTTTATTTTTTTAAATTTGACTCAAATATAATAGCGTCAAATGGATTTCACATCATTTGTGAGTATTTCAATTGCAAATTGCCAGTCGTGCACACACACACACACACACACACACGACAAACACATACACACCTGCACTCATTAGCAACTTTTTAAGTATGGAATCAAAGTGATGCAGCGTGGAACCAGAATCCATTCCCACACACACACACACACACACACACACACACTGACGGTGACACATCAACCCATTCTCACTCTCTATATCTGCCTCCGACTGTGTGCTATTTGCGGAGGTGTGTGTATGTGTGTGTCACACGGTCATGTATATGTGAGTGAGAGATGTGTGAGTGGTGTGTTGTTCACAAGCAGAGTCACAAAAGAGTCGACTCTTTGATTCAGTTCTTTGAGGTGAACTTTGGGAGTCGACTCATTTCGGAAGAGTCCTTTTTAATTTTTTCGTTTTTTTCTGGAGCGCAATTAAGGACAAGACAAATAGATCCTGTGATGCTCTGATTGAAAATTCATCAGCTTTTTGTATTCAAATAAAAAAATCAAAAAGCATCCAGTGAATCTTATTAACATCTGATTCGCATGAGACAGAATAATGATGTAGAGTCGGTTCTAGCGAGAATATGCTGCATTCATTACTTTTTTGTTTTGAAATTTTCTTTAAAAATTATAAACGAGATGCAAACGAGATGTTCAAAAACAGTTTTTGGCTTAAAAATGATAAATATTACAAAAAAAACTTTGTAAAAGGTTATATACAAAATATTACAAAAAACCTTTCTCCTTTGTCCGTTTTCATAATTAATCAAATTTGGAATTAAATTGTTTTGGGAATAAAATTAATTCAAGATTTGAAAAAGTAATTCAGATTTTATTCAATTAATTTTATATAAACAAAATGAGGTGAGACTCACGCTGGCATTTTTAAAATCTTTTGATTCATGAATATTTCATTTCTAGACTTTCTGGAGTGAAACAAGTAGAAGAGATTAAAAATAAGTCAATATTTACTGTTTCAAAAATAATTTTATGGAAAAATGA
Source organism: Pangasius sanitwongsei (assembly GCA_037576675.1). Taxonomy (NCBI): domain Eukaryota; kingdom Metazoa; phylum Chordata; class Actinopteri; order Siluriformes; family Pangasiidae; genus Pangasius; species Pangasius sanitwongsei. The sequence continues at coordinate 22,395,922 of CM075019.1, read as the reverse complement.
ATTAATTTCCTGTTGTAGCGTGTGCAATAAATAAATAAATGTTTTATTTTATTCGATGTGTAATATGTTGATCAGATTTAATTAAACAGTTTAAACGACTGATAGAAAGAGTCGACTCTTATTGGTCGGGTGAGTCGAATGATCTGACTAAATGAGTCAAATGATCTGACTCCATGAGTCAAATGATCTGACTAAGTGAGTCAAATGATCTGACTCCATGAGTCAAATGATCTGACTCAGTGATTCGAATGATCTGAATCCTTGAGTCAAATGATCTGACTCAGTGAGTCGAATGATTTGGCTCAGTGAGTCAAATGCCCTGACTCAGTGAGTCGAATGATTTGGCTCAGTGAGTCGAAAGATCTGACTCCATGAACAGATTGTTAGTGTGAGATGGATGTAGAACAGTGAGGGGGCGTGTCTGCTGTGATCATTGTCTCAGTATGGAGACTTCTTTGAAGATCAGAAGGACCTTGATCTACCTACACACACATACACACACACACACACACACACACACACATTTTGACCTCAAGAGTGCACTCATTTTGCTTAAACCTGCTGCAAATGATTTTTTGGTGATTTCGATGATTTGCTTTTAGCAAATTTCGAATTTTTGTGGAAGCGAGAGCAACAGCGCCACCATCAGGTCAAAATAAAACACACAGAATGGCGTGAAGTAGCGATACGCAGCGCTGGAGCTGATTTCTTTCTCTGCAGACTATAGATTCATGCAGCCAATCAGTGACAGTCGTGGTAGTCAGGTGATTAGTGTTTGGTATTCAGAAGAAACACGACATGAACCCAGAGCATAATGGACCTGAAACACTTTTTAAAAAATTATATTAGCTAGTAACTAGAACACTACTTAAGTAGTTACGCTGAGCAGCGAGTGTTTAACATTCCTGTTAAAAAAAAAAAAAGCTTTGTTTGACTGCTCTGAAAGTATCTACTTTTTACTATGAGAATCCCAGATGCTTCAGCTTTACGTAAAATCTGTATTTTTGAGATTTGAATTTTTTTTAAAATCACAAATCTATAACCTGTAATTTTGAGTTGTATGTTTTTAAAAGGAAGTTTTATCCCTAGCAAGTTCAAAACAAAGTAAACCTTTGATAAAAATACAAATTTATTAAATGCACCACAGAAATAAAAAGCAGTTTTATTTAATCTGATGTGTATATAAGTCAAATCTATAAAATTTATATTCAGATCTTATTTGTCAGCTCCAGGTTTCATGTAACTTATTTACTGGATTAAAAATTTGATCCTTTGTAAGCAGCATCAAAGTAAACAGTGCTGGTGGACATCTTTTTCTTTCTTTTTCTCTCTTTTTTTTAAACTGGACCCTTTTTTCTACCAGATTGGAACGTGACCTCCAAATGGCTCAGCCAATCAATACACTCGTCTGTCATCACCGCCTTCGATTTCCGCCCCCTGCCTGAATTAAAGCTTCTGCGTGTGATTAGAGCGAAGACGTCTGCGCTTCCTCTGTGCTTTTTATTTCAGCTGGAGAAAGTATTCCTCTTTACGTGAACTGTATGTTTTGGATGTGTACATTATTTAATTTTAGATTATTTTAAATTTCCTAACAGCTGATTTTAGCTTCATAATTTCAAAATTGTATGATATTTTTATTGAAATTTTTTTTATTGAGTTCTTAAGTCTTTATGTTCTCTCCATTCTCTTATTGAAATCTCAGGTTCTTATAAAATTCATAGTAACAGATAGATTTGAATATTGATGAATATGCAAATTTGGGAACACCCCCATGTCCTAGATAGATAGATAGATAGATAGATAGATAGATAGATAGAAATGGATGGAAAGATTGATAGGGACAGATTGACAGAGAGAAACAGACAGGAAGACAGAAGGACAGAGATAGACAGATAGATATATGGATAGATAGACAAGTATGTAAAGATGTACAGACAGATCGATTGATAGATGGATGAACAAACAGATGGAAAGATAGATAGATTGGTGGGAAGACAGACAGATGGATAGACATGGATGGATAGACATCGATGTATGGATAGACAGATTGATAGATGGATAGATAGATGGATGGATAGATACTGTACATAGGAAGGAACAGATGGATAGAAAGAGACAGAAAGACAGACAGACGGACAGATAGGTAGACTGATGGATGGATAGATGGATGGAAAGATAATGTAATTGAGTTTTTCTGTTCTTGTATAAATGTTATTGAGCAGAGCATCCCCCCATCTCCTCCTCCTCCTCCTCCTCCTCCCCTAACAGCCTATAGTCAGGGATCATCATGCATCCTCATGTATATTCATAGCTCCTGCGCATATTTAATGAGGTTCGAGGTGGGAAAAAAAAAAACATTGAATCTCCTGAATAATTTTTGTTTTTTAGTTCTATAGAATTCTATAGATATTTGTAATGGTTTTTAAGGAGACGTTCTGGGGAGCTTTAAGGTTCTGGTCGTAGCCGTGTTAGTCATGTTAGCTTTTCTCATGAGGTATTTTGCGGCGCGCTGAGTCAGCCCTGCTGTGTGAGAACGTTAGAGGATGAAATAAATAAAAATTCCCATCAGAATGATGGAAGATAAAAAGAGAAGCTGGGGGAATAGAGAGAAAGAAAAAGACAAGACAAATTATCTGGAGTGTGTGTCAGAGTGAAGATGGGACGTGATGCACTGAGACATGCTCAGATAATTAGTGTGTGTGTGTGTGTGTGTATGTAGAGAGAGAGAGAGAGAGAGAGAGAGAGAGAGAAGGACTATATTCATACAGTATTGCTACTAAGATAAAACTGCTGTGTATTAATCAGATAGATAGATAGATAGATAGATAGATAGATGAACAGACAGATAAATAGATAGATGATAGATATGGACAGATAGACAAACACATGGTTGTGTGTGTGTGTGTGTGTGTGTGTGTGTGTGTCTGTCTCCTTCCTCTGTCCTCTCTCATTAGGAGTGCCATGCTGTGCCAGGTGCTGTCTCTCTCTGCACGTCTCCTGTGTGTGTGTGTGTGTGTGTGTGTGTGTTTAATCAGAATGTTTTTGGCTGTTCAATCACCAACACACGCACACACACATGCACAGTACATCACATTTTTATTCTTCCTCTCCGCCTGCTCTGTCTCTTTTTCTCTCTCTCCTCTTCCCTCTCGGTTTCTGTCAATCATGCCAGTGCATGCTCTCTCTCTCTCTCTCTCTCTCTCTCTCTCTCTTTTTCTTTCTCTCTCTCTCTTTTTTCTCTCTTTTCATCGTCTGCTCACCTGCCTCACTCAGCATCGCTGTGTTTTTTCCTAAAGGACAGCGGGTCACACTGTAGGACTGTCAGCAAATGGAGGAAAACAGGGGGAGGGCAGGTGATAGAGAGAGAGAGAGAGAGAGAGAGAGAGAACAAAAGGTAAAGAGAAGGACTGGCAGAGTGACAGGCAGGAAAGAATAGAATAAAAAAAGAGGAAGACAGGGAGGGAAAGATGGACAGATAGAAAGAAGGACAGGGAGAGAGATGGAGAGAGAAAGAAAGACAAGGAGAAAGAGAGAGATGGAAAATAGAGAGAAGGACAGAGAGAAGGGGAAAGGTGAGAGAAAAATATAGGGACAGTGAGAGATGGGGAGATAGAGAAGGATAAAGTGAGAGATGGAGCGATAGGACAGGAAGAGAAAGATGGAGAGATAGAAAGACAAGGAGGGAGAGATAGGGAGATAGACAGAAGGATAAATTAAGATGGAGAGAAATAGGAGGATAGTGATAGAGGTATCGAGAAGAGAAAGTGTTTGAGAGAGAGATGAAAAGATAGAGAGAAGGACAGGGAGAGAGAGAAAGGGTGAGTTGGAGAAAGATAAAAAAATATATATAAGAAGAGGAAAGGGATACAGAAAATGACAGCAAGATTAAGAGAGAGGGACAGGGGAAGAAATGGAGAGATAGAGAAGGATAGAGAGAAGGATGGAAAGACAGAAGGATGAAGAGAAGGACAGGGGAGGTTGAGGGATAAAGATAATGAGACAGAGGGGCAAGGGAAGAGATGGATAGATAAAGCAAAGGACAGGGAAACACAGGCAGATAGATAGATAGATAGATAGATAGATAGATAGATAGATAGATAGATAGATAGATAGATAGACTCTCATGCTTGCTCTCTCTCTCTCTTTCTCTATCTATCTGCAGCTGATGTAATCATCACTCCCAGGTGTGAATGGAGCTTCATCGAGTCTGACGATCACATGACACATCTCACACCTCCATATACTCTCCCTCTCTCTCTCTCTCTCCTTCTTTTACTCCCTCCCTCTTTTCACCTCTCACTTCTCTCACCTGCTTTCCCTTAAAGCAGCAGCCCCAGAATAATGAAATGTCTTCAGTGTCCCCCTTTACCCCATGTTTTGTGTCTTTAGCTCTGCACTAAAGCTACAAGGCTAATGTTATAATCTTATAGCTACCAGTTTAGCATTGTGCAAAAGATGCAGGTCTAAATTCACACACAATGGGTGAGTTGTTTATTCAAAGCTCACTGATATCAGGATGTCAGTTTTATATTGTTTTCTTTACATATACAAAAACCACGTGAGATGACAAATGATCTCAAAATAATTCCTAATAATTCACCCGTTTAACCCTCAGAAAAGTATTTTCTGGACAAATTTCAAAAGTAATTGCAAATTGTATTTGCAATCGCATTTTTTTTTATTTGTGGATGCATAAATTGTGACATAATTCATATCAAAATGCAGATTGCGTATTACCTTTTGCATTCTCGTTCGCACGAATGTACAACAGTCAACGACCAAGAAGGAAAACATGCAGAACAGATGATTGTGCTGATGTAGGTGTGTGATTTGGAATAATAAAGTTTTAAAAAATAAAACCCTTTTTCTGAATATAGTTTAGAAATAGTATTTTAATGGTGACAGTTATTTCACCCTAACGGTTATCTACTTTCATATAAAGAAGTTTTAGATAGATACAAACTTCCAATATCTGCTAAGGAATATGCAGTTGTCTTTGATGCTGTACCTTCTGGACTCCTTCAGTTGCTCCGTGTCGCAGATTGTGTTGAGTTGAATATGACTCTTGACTTCAATTTAAAGTTAGATGGTACAAGTATTATTAAAAATAAATGCAACAATCGTTTCCTTAGACAGACGTGTCAGTCGTTTGGAGTAGAAGTTTTGGAGTAAAAGTTTTCAGGATATTCGGTGGGAGGAAGCTGTCATGGTTTCTAGGAGATATTGTGTCACCAATAAGATTCAAGAGGTTTCATTTAAAACGATTCACTGTATTTATGCAGTAAACCAGGTCATAAAAGATTTAAGAAAGATATTGATTTGACATGTGTGTGTTTTGTCATTTGAATGACCAGAGTATTCCTCATCTCTTCTTTGATTGTATTTGTACTAAACTCTTCTGCATTTGTACTAAAATGTGAAGATGTGACTTTAAGAGCTTTATCAGTATCGTGAAGCATTGTAGGGTGTAAGGAACACCAAGGCCAAAAAAGACTATGGACTTCTGTAAAGCCTTGAACTTTTATCCAAGCATCGGCACAATCATTTGTTCAGCACGTTTTTCTTCTTCTTGGTTGTTGACTGTGACTGACGTCACTTCCGAATAAAAGGTTTCTGTGCAAGGCATCGGAAATGCAAATGCAAAGGGAATTGCGATTGCGTTTGAATTTTGGCTTCATACGCAACGCCGAGGAAGTGAAATAGCAAACGGTGTGATTGCTGTTGCTATTTCAATAGGACACGGTCATAACTCATAAGACACGGGAAATGCAGTCGCAAGTGGACTTTGATTTTCCATTTGAAATTTGGCAGACATTGTACGTTCGTGTAAATGAAAATGCAAACGGTAATACGCGATCTGCATTTGCATTTGAATTGTGTCTCAATTTATGCATCTATTATGTCTGGAAAGTACTTCCATAGAAAACACCGTCACTGAGTTTAGCTTATTAACAGCACACACACTCATGACTACACTTGTTTATTTTTGCACACATTTGGTATTTTGAACAGTTTTTGATGCGTCTCCTCGCCTTTAATCAGCATTACAATGTGCCAAGTTTCACTTTTACTCTTCAGAGAGTCTCTCTTAGATCTGAGCTCACAAAAACACCATTTTAATATCGTTTCTTCTGACTACATTCCTCGTGACATCCTTTAGCACAATTATTTTTTGTTAATCACCTATAACACGTCTCACCAGTGTTGCCGATTACGTTGCTAGATTTGGTGACTTTATTTTTTTAAAAAGATCCTAGACGTTTCAAAAAGATGTTAATTTCTGTCCTGCACTCGAAACGGTTCTCCAACTCCGCTGAGAGAGCAGGTTCACTCGACTCACCACATGTGGAAAGCCAACAACCAATCACTGATCATTATTGTTCCCAACGACCAATCACTGATCACTATTGTTCCCAACGACCAATCACTGATCACTATTGTTTCTAACAACCAATCACTGATCACTATTGTTCCCAATGTCCAATTATTGATCACTGTTATTCCCAATGACCAATCACTGATCACTCTTGTTCCCAACAACCAATCACTGATCACCATTTTTCCCAATGACCAATCATTGATCACTATTGTTCCCAACGACCAATCACTGATCACCATTGTTTCTAACAACCAATCACTGATCACTATTGTTCCCAATGACCAAATATGACTTCTTTGTACAGAAATAAATATTATTTTCTATTCTGATAAAGCTCTATATTTTAATGTGAGCGTCTTCAGAAAAACACATTTTGAAATGTACCAATGAATACGCAAATGATTCGTTGACCTCATCTGGCGACCTCTAGAGACTTCTTGAGCACGCATATCCGATTATGAACACGGAGAGACCTCTTTATTTGGGATTTGAGTAAATCAGGGACTGAGAGGTGAGTAAATGTTTCGTATGGAGCTCGACCGTCTCTCAGGCCGTTATTGGATCATAGCGCACAGCCGGAGACGCTGTCTAACCTCCAGACTCAGGAGAGATCCTGTGGATAACGGAGGAGATCGGGCCGGTCTGAGGGAATGTTAGTGAGGATAATCCATTCTGCTGGGAATTTTAATGAGTCTGGGAGATTTTGAATGCTTAATATGGTGCACACACACTCGCTGCTCAGTACACATTGCTTCTCTCCGCCCTGAGCAGCAGATTGATGGAAGTTCATTTCATCTTTTCCCGCAGCGAGGTCTTCTTAATGGAGCTGAGAATGTGTGTGTGTGAGAGAGAGAGAGAGAGAGAGAGGAAAAGAAACACACTATGATAAAGATCATGTTCCAATACAGAGCGAGGAACAAGTCAATAAAGATGCACTGAACTCCAAGAAACCTTCACAAAAGTAAATACAGACTGCAGCGTGCAGAGCTTTGATGTGTGTGTGTGTGTGTGTGTTAGTATAAAAATTGGCCCACACCAATCCATTAACCCATTCATGCATAAATTACTTATAAGCATATCCAGTTTCTTTAGATTTTTTTTAAATATTTAAAATTGCAGTAGGTATAAATGTTGAATTTCTGTAAATATAACTTATATTAAAGGCATATTTATTTGTTTATATTAAACAAAATATCACTTAAATAAAACATAACTGAAATAAAAAAGAAAAAAAATTAACAAAAACAACAAAAAGCTCTTATAAATCAGGTCTGGTACAAAAACATTTTTTTCTTTCAAATGTTTTAATTTTTTTAATTTTACGTAGAAGTTAGTATTAACTAGATATAAGACAAATAGGTTACAGTGATGCTCTGAAGTAATTCGGAGATGATTTACATCTTATATTTTTCTAAAATATATATATATATATATATATATATATAAAAAAAACATGTCCGAACTGCACCATTCTAGACCTCTGTGTATTCAGGCTACAAAGCGGGGAAAGAAACATGGACGCCTCCATGCTCTTCTGTTGTTAGCAACAAGCTAGCAGCTAACTGTAATGAGTGATGTGTATTTTCCTCCTCGACACAGTAAGCTGTAGAGACAGTGTTATAGAGTTAAGTGAATATGTCTGTATGTTGATTGATCTAAAGCTAATACTAACAGTATATACAGTATAACTCATTTAAAAGGAAGAAGTGCTGCTGTGTTTACTGTTCATGCTGTGAGCGGCCATTTTGTTTTGATGTCACTTGCTGAACTCGCAGTAACTCGGAGTTGAGGAGAGTTTTCGAGTTCCTCTAGTTGAATGCAGCATAATCCACATCGAAAGAAAATGACATCATGTGGAGCCACCTATCGGTGTATGGGCTGAGCTGGATCCCTGTCGGAAATCAAAGACGCACAGCTAAGCAACATTTCTTTGCTGTCTAGCAAACTACGGAAATAGCTAACAGGCTGCAGCTTATGTAGTTCACCAGCATTACGAATTCAACAAGAGTGGCTAATAAGAAATCCAATGTTATGTCTCCAAATAATGAGTATAATTGTAAAATTTAGGAAGGTTTACGTGATGTCACCAGTGTGTCGTGGTCCGGAGTTTCAGAGAATAGTCAGTGTTTGTGTTAGCGTTGACGATCTTCCTCATTGGACGATGATGAAATAAATTTAGAAATTTCCCAGCGATGCTGTAGTGGGCGCTTTGTTATAATTCAAACTAGCCAATGACAGCGAGATCTGCCAGTTTCACATCGTATGATGTTAGTAATATCTGTAGTGTTAATAGTAATGATGATGATGATCATGATGATGATGTCTTACTGGGGTGGCCAGAGTGGTGGCCATGATTCATGCTAGGGTGGCACTGGCCACCCCAGCAGCCACGCCCACGGAGAAAGTGTACATGTTCCCAAAGTTATAAGGCCATTCTTAAAGCAGCTGTAATGAGCACATGATCTAGAGATGGCACTGAGCCAGTATCAGTGTCTTGGATATCAGAGAAAACATATCAGATATCAGATCCTGTAACAAACCGCAAAGACTGGAATTAGATCTGGGAAAGGAATTTATTTTTGGAACTTGGAATGTTTACATATAAAGAGACTCGAATGTTTTTTCTTTTGTTAGGATTGATTTGTTTATATTTATACTTTATACTTCATTATAATTATTACGTTTACAGCGTCAGTGATTGTTGTGTGAAGGGGTTTAACTGTGCAGTGCTTGTTAAGATGTCACTTTAAAGCTTACTAGGTTTTTAAGGAAACTATCAGATGAGTAACGGTATCAGCTGGTACTCGGGGTTTTAGTATCAGTAGCGATATCGTGGAAAGAAAAAGTCGTATCACGCCGTCTCTACAAATCATCACACACACACACACACACACACAGAAGTCCAATCAGCATCACCGCCAAACGTTTCCTCTACTCTTCACGTTTCCTCTTTATGGTCACAGCTCCTCGTCTCTATTAGGCTTCAGAAACACACAAGCAGGAAACAGCGTGCAGCTTTTACAATACAGAAGCACAAAAACACAACAATATGCATGCTTAAAGGAGCAGTGATGAATCACACAACTAGTCCTTATATAATCTCTCTCTCACACACACACACACACACACATATATATATACACACACACAGCCTGAAGCATATAGTCTGTGTTTCACACCGCTTACACAGGGTGATTTATCTGCAAACACGAAGCTCACATGCGTCACACACATCAAGCTGGAGGAACAGAAGGGTGATTACTTTATTTAGAGGTAGGTGTGTGTGTATGTGTGTGTGTGTGTGTGTGTGTGATTACCCTGCAGGCTTTTGGCACTAACATAACCTGCATCCCAATATACAGAGCGAGACTGAAAGGTGTAAGAGCTTGCTTTGGTTCAGAATTTCTCCTTACTTCATTTCCTGTTCAGTGTCTATGATTAATAATGAAATGACAAATGACTTTCCGTCATAATCATCATTTTATCCTAAAATAAAAGTCAGAATACACTTAGAAATGATGCTGATTTGTTCATGAGAGTTAGAGAACATTTTAAAGCACAGTGATGATAAAATGTCTAGCGTAAAACTGTCAACGTTTCTGTCAAGAGCGCTGCGTATTAATAGTGAAGCATTTACTGATGTTCTACATTACATTCTATATTTTTAAAAAGAATTTTATTCACTTTTTACAAAGTACAAATAAATGTTATTTGTCCAAATACAAAAATATCAACAGACTGATCAGAAAAATGAATGAGTAGGTAAGAAGACACTCAGCGTTGTTCTGTTATAGTAAAGTAATCAACGACGGTGTGGTCTGATAACGCAGGGTCACTGTTACTACCCTTATACAACAGCACGTCCTGAAGTGTTTTATTCCTCTTACACCACAGCAATTCATATACAACTACGTTTTTATTTATTAAAGCACATCATACTTTTTGTCTGTTTATAGTTACATTTAATGTTCGTGAAACAAGTTCTTGCTTCCATTATAGCAGCTATAAACACCAGCCTTGCTTTTTTCTCTCTCGTGAAGTTAATAAGAAAAAATCGCAGCTTGTCATGTTACCGAGAAACCGCGAAGGAGCGTAAACTCCTCTAACCTGAAGATGTCTGGAAACTTAAAGTTCCAGCTTTTCTTCTGACTGTTACAAAGCGCTGACACTGGAGACTCCTTCCATAAATGCAACATAAACATTTATGCTCCTTACAGAAAACTTCACCGTATCAACGATTTATTTAAATCTGTTTTTTTAAATCGGTTTACGTTGCGTGCACGCTGCACCGCCGTACAATTTAACTCCCTGTGAATGAGCTGTTGCTATAGAAACGATAGCGTATTAGAACGAGCGCATTAATATAAACCTGCGCTACTGTCAGAGCCGCTGTTATAGAAAACTAATCAACACCTTCTGACCA
>CM075019.1:22361344-22385020 GCA_037576675.1 Pangasius sanitwongsei | reverse complement strand
TCCGGAGTTTTGAGATCTTAAGGCACGAGGTGGATTGTGACGTGTTAGAAGACTGGCTAGATACATGGGAGCTAAACCATTTAGAGCCTTATACGTAAGTAATTTATACAAGAGAAGTAAAGAAGTAAAGAATTTAACAGTAATGTGGTATCAAAACATTAATAATCCATCAGTAATGTTAAAGCAACACAGTAAGTCTGGAAGTGTATTAATTAACATTTGTTTTTCACATGTATTAACTGCTAATTTAACCCATGACTAAAAATCCATGATGATAAATGATCGAAAATTAAATAATTGCATCTTCGTAAATGTTGATAACTTCCTGAACGTGCTCATTCAGGTGTTAATCATTGTGTTTAATTTTAGTCAGTGATTAAATGATTATATGAACAATGACTAATGCAGGTGGTGATTATTTCACTTATTTGGATTATTATTTAAGAAATTAATTATCATCAATTGATACAGGTGTTAATTACTTTGCATTCGTGATACCGATGGTGTTTTAATGCTTTATAATGTTTGTAACTAATGTGTTAAATAATGTCAGTTAAGAGTGTTTATCACATTACTAAATAAACAAAGACCAGGAAGTACAAAGAACACAACGAACACGGTTTGGTAATTGCACTTTTTTTTTTTTGTTCAGATGAAGTTGATTAGATTTTTATTGTCATTTATACACATGCACAAAATAACTGCAACCCATTACTGTGGTTTATAATGAAATCATTTCCTGGTTTAAATTAGCGAAGGAACTGCACTTTCACAAACACAAACAAATTCATGGCTGAATTATTGCGTAAGGTTAATGTGCAAGAATCTGTTTTCTCTCGTGGTTCGTAAAAATATAGAATAAATTTGAGTGTTAGATTATCTTTTCACTCCACACACCTGATTTTAGACTAAACGTGACTAAATTAAACGTGACTGGTGGAGCGATGACGGGGTTGAGGTCGGGGTTAAGCTCAGGATTAACTACTGAAACGTTTGTGCGGTGAGGATAATGAGGAATAGCAAGTTTCAGGGTGGTTCCCATACACTGCACACACACACACCCACACACCCACCGTGTTACTTTCTATTGCCTCATCATGAGTTATCACACCGAGACACTAGAAATCTGGACTCAATTCTACCCAAGGCACTTGAAGATACTGACTGCTGTGGGATGTGTGTGAAGAACCTGGCTGGTCTGTGTGTGTGTGTGTGTGTGTGTGTGTGTAAGAAGAGACTAGATCAGTGCTTCTCAGTATGTGTAATGCTCTCTGCACTCTGTGAGGTGAAATGAGTCATTGCATAAGTATAGGCTTCTGGGCTGTGATAACACTTAAACCACCCAAATGCAGAAACACACACACACACACACACACACACACACACACCGCAGAGCTGCAAATATGTGACTTCAGTATGGTTTCTGAGTACATATTCTTTCCCTGAGCTTTTCTTGAAAATAAGTTTCAAGTTGTTAAAATTTAATGTCCCAGGAGTTGTTTTTTTTTACCAGCTTGTGCTCGCTTAAACAGTTTTGTAACCTTCTATTAAAATAATGCATTGAAAATTATACTACATTATTTATTTTTTCTTTAAAGGAAAACACAAAAAGGCCATTATAATGCACACACATTAGAGTTTGATGACCTCTATTTAGTTTTTAATTAATGTTAAATTAAACTAGACGCACAAATAGTTTTCTTCAGTTGGGTTCTGTGTAGTTACTCTAATATCTAAATATTTCAGAAATGTCATAAATGTGATTATTTATTCTTCTCTGAGAAACTAAACTATACTGGAAGAAAAGGGCTGAATAATTCCTTTATGGATTTATTTGTGTATTTATTTCTGTGTTAGCTGTTTGTACAGAGGTGTGAAAGTGGATTGTGTTATTTTAAAATTCAGCAAAATAAAAATCTAGCTACCTTTTGTATTTGTCCTGAGGAAAGAAACAGAAAACAGCGAGGAATCGTTTTAGTGAATCGGAACAATCGACTCGGATCACAGAGAAGAGTCGGCTCTTTGAGCTTGCCCAATGTTTTCCCAAAATCCACTCCGAAATATCCAGAGAAATAATCATTTTTTATGATCAGAGGCATCCTAAAACCATTTTAAAGGGTTAAAGCAGAAAATGCATCAATAAAAAAAACAAACGTTTGCATTCTTGAAAGTTAAGCAAGTTAAATATACCACATTCCTCAGTAGTCTGAGGAATCATTCAAGCCACTTGTTTGGATTTGTCACTTCACCGTGTCGTACCTAATTTACATAGAATTGTCACACATACTTGGACAACACATGGTTGCCTGCCACTTTAAATACTAACTACATTAACTACAATTTAAAAGATTTTGTCTGTGACTATTTGACAGATAGATATAAGATGATGTTCCGTTCATTTGCTCGCTTTTTTACATGTTGCAGCTCCACAGAGTCATCATTACACCTAGTGGTCAAAAATGGGAACTGCAACAAGTGCTATTAGACACTCATTGGGGCAGGAATCATTCTGCCCCAAATTTCTCTGTTTTTCCGATGCCTGAATTTTTTGTATTTTTTTTTTTGTGGTTTTTGAGATGGATTTGGGTCCAAATTAGCTGAAACCGGGCAACCCTGGTTAATGATATTAGCCCTTTGGGAAAACACACCTGCTGTATCAAAGACAATTGAATAAAGTTCACTAGGTAGTAGCCTACGGCACAAGTCAAACGTGATAGAGGTTCAACTTCATTTTGTTTGAGGCTATGCCGTTATATATGTCATTTTGCAACAGCAAAGTCTGGGGTTATGAGCCACTGATGAGGAAGTCTGATCCTAAACTAAAGAATTCTCCATACTTGTGCACATACAGTATGCACACACACACACACACACAAACACACACACACACACAGAGTAAATACAGTAAGTCAGCTCTCTCCTGTTATTCAGGACAGACAGGTTTAACCCGGAAACCTCCTCGCTTGTCACACGGCTGTCTGACCTCGGCTCTGTCGCCTCTCCATCTTTCAACCTCAGCTACTGAAACTCGGCAGCAGAAATCATGCTGAAGCCCTCACCTCGTCTTTTTCCTTCTTCTCGCTCTTTCCTTTCATCTTTCTCTATCTGATCCCTCGGCACATCCTTCTCTCTCTCTCTCTCAGGAGCCTGTATGGCTCTCTAGCTCGCACTCCATCACTTCAAAGAGAGAAAGGAAGAGAGAATGATCTGAGAGACATGCCAGAAATAAGAATAAGATCTCCAGTCTTTTTGGCTCTACTCTACCCTTCTCCAAATCTCATCATGAAAAGCTGTCCGACATCATCAATCCCACATCCAGAGTGAAACACTCTGCAGCTGACGCTACTCAAAATGCGAGTGGGAATACAATTCTCTAAATTTCACTTTTTCATTTTGAAGAGGTTGGAGGTCCAGGTGAAGATGTTTTCCATCAGCGTCTACTCCTGCGCAAATACGAAGGCCATCTAATTCATTCGTTCCTTTTCGTTTCTCTTAATAGAAATACTCACGTGTATTCTCTGACAAATCTCTGTGTGTGTGTGTGTGTGTCTGTAATGTGTGTGTGTGATTACCACAACAAGAATTTCGACTCTGAGAAAAGAAACAGAGACCATTTACTTCAGTGAATCAGAACAATTGGCTCAGCTCACAAAATTGACTCCAAAATATCCATAAAAGAAAATCAATAAAAGAAAATTTGACATTCCTGAAAGTTAAGCAAGTGAAATATACTACGTTTCTCTGTCTTCTGAGGAATCATTCAGACCAATTGGTTGGAATAGACTTTTTTGCTGCTTCTGATGGTAGAATTGTGGGCGGGGCTAAAATAATAACAAGAAGTGATCATTTCATGTCATACTACAGAAACGATAATGTATACAATAATGTGTACTGTCAGAAGTCAACAGTGTTGTGGTGTAGGTTGATGATTAAAAAGTTAAACGTGTAAATACAGTCTCTTGCTGCACAGCTGCTTTTTCAAAATAATAAAATTACACAACTAATTGATTTTCATACAAGCAAGTGTATGAAAATTTCTCTATGTTTTTATGGAAATAGTTCAGAGTGAGTCTCGACGCTTCAGTGCCGAACTAAAGAAGAAAATATTAAAATACAGGCATGTCTGAGATGATCGAAGATTATTGGCATGAGTTTGAAACACTTTTTTTTTTTTTACTGATTGATTTCTTTATGCTTGAATTTTTTACTACATCGGATTCAGTGATACGGTCTGAAAGTTCCCTCGTGTTTATTTACCACAGTGTCATAAGTGAGGTGTGTGTTACGAAATAAATTGACGCTCGCTTATTTCTCATTTATTAATACGCAACAGGAGAGAGAGAGAGAGAGAGAGAGAGAGAGAGATAGGACAGGATCTGATCTCTTTCACCTTGCTGTCATCCATTAACGACAACAGATGTTCATTACTCAGGTTTACTCAGCAACCAGACCACATAGAGGCTAGTTGACAGGTGTGTGTGTGTGTGTGTGTGTGTAAGAGAGAGACACAGAAAAACATTACAATGGCAGAGCTCTTTTGCAAACATCTATTCATTGTTCCTATTTTCTGAAATGTGTCAATCATCGATCACCTCACAAAATTAAAAACAGAGACTGATACACAGATGAGTGTCACCGTCCTTCTCTTCGTCCCCTTGTGGTTGCCATCGCTCACTGTGTGTGTGTGTGTGTGTGTGTGTGTGCATGCATGTGCACACACCACACTGAAGCTGCCATCTGCTGAATGTCACCTTGGCTCCAACTTCCTTCACCGGGCAAAGGGCCAGACGACACACGCCCAAATCCTCATCCTATAACACATACTACACACGAACACGCAGGGATGTGAAGCTGATTAGTCAGAAGGTGTTGATTAATTTTCTAGAACAGCAGCTCTGACAGTAGTGCAGGTTTATATTAACAAGCTCATTCTGATACCTTAATGTTTCTATAGTAACAGCTCATTCACAGGGGCTTGTACGGCGAACGCTCCACTAATAATAAACCGATTATAAGAATTGCTGACGTGGTGAAGTTTTTTGTAAGGAGAATAAATGTTTATTTAACATTTATGGAAGGAGTCTCCAGTGTCAGCGCTTTGTAACAGTCAGAGGTAAAGCTGTAATTTTACAGAGGAGTTTACGGTTCTTCGAGGTAACATGCTACGTTTTTTTTGTTGTTGTCCTCGTATTAACTTCAAGAGAAATAAAAAAGCAACGATGGTGAGGAACAACTGTTTATAGCATTATAGCACATTATGCTATAATGTGATAATGATGTTTAACAATGTTAAATGTAACTATAAACAGATTAAAGTACAATGTGTCATTCTTTAATAAATATCGTTGGAAATTTGCTGTGGTATAAGAGGAATAAAACACTTTTTGGAAAACAATCAATATTGTGGTGATAAACTCCTCTTCATCACCCCAACCTGTTGTTGATTATTTTCCAATAACAGCATGCTCTGAAGAGTGTTATTCCTTTGGCATACACTTTTATGCAAAGTGAGTTGAGCAGTTAAGTATTAAAGGTTAAAGGCTTTTGCTAAAGATTCACTAGCTTCTTAGCACAGGAGTTGAACTTGGAGACACACTGTTCTATATAGAACCTTTAAAGGTTTTCAGAGATGGATTTCATTTCATTTCCTGTATTATTTACCTGAGCTTGGGTTTCTTGTTTTACCCCCTCATGTTCGGGATCCTTGGGGTGAGTCGTGATCTTTTCTTTCTGAAAATAAAAAAACAACAACAAAATGACACATTAAAGGAGCTGTTGATTATAAAACAAGTCTCGTACTTGACGTTTTCCATTTGCTGTAATCTTAATGCCACATGTTGCTCACAGTTACAATAAAACTAGCTGGATAGCTTACATTAGCTGTTTGCTGAATTGCTCTGTTCCCATCACTGTGAACAAAATAATGGGACAAAAGCCTGGTGTGATGGCTGATTAATTCACAACATTTCTAACGATGGCAGAACGGGAATTTCACAATAGAGCATATGAGTAGAAAATTCTCTCTTTCTCTATCCATCCATCTCTCTCTTCCTCAGGGGGGAGCAGGACACTCAAAAAGCCCAAAAAAAGGAGTTGATTAATTTTCTATAACAGCAGCTCTGACATTAGCGCAGCTGCAAATCACAGGTTTATATTAATGCACTCATTCTGATACGTTATCGTTTCTATAGTAACAGCTCTTGCTGGATGTGCTGTTATAGGAAAAGTAATCAACTTCAGTGTGGTATCAGTAACTCTGCCTCATCACATCACCGTGCCGTTGATTATTTTCCTATAACAGCACCACACACAGAGTGGTTTCTTCCTTACGTAATAAAAGATAAGTGTACTGTATTATTGAGTTCTCTCATTTGGATACCGTGACTCATCAAATCATTTCTCGTTCGTTTATTGCCGTATTTAAAAGATGATCGTTATCGTCGGTAGCTTAATGAGAAATCAGAACCCATGGAGGATTGTGGGTAAATAAAAAGCCGCTGGTGAGCTTGGACAGTCAGGATGGGAGGATGGGAGGATGGGAGGATGTTCCTTCCTCACTGCGGCGTTTACTCGTACTGCATTTTGTGTTGCTCATGCTGACTCTCTCAAGAAAAGACTGTTTAGAGAGAGAGAGAGAGAGAGAGAGAGAGAGCTCTCCTGAGGGGGATTGGTTTGCTGGCTTATTGTGATATAACTAAGGTGAGAGAGAGAGAGAGAGAGAGAGAGAGAGAGAGAGAGAGAGAGAAAGGAGAAACTGTGCTGCTTTTGTTCTGCTGGGTCTCAGGTAGTGCGGTGTGTTCCCAGTCCAGCAGAGACATCCTCTAGGGAAAGACGACCTGATTGTCGAAACTCACATGCCTAGAGTAAAGCAGAGAGAGCTGCACCTTATAATACACACAAACACACACACACAAACACACACACACACACACACAGGCATATGGTAAGAATTTGTCTTATGCCTACTGCAGTAGTGATGTTTTTAAAAAAGTTCAACGTTACAGAGAAATTTTCTTCCTTAATTCATCATATGTAACGGATAAACCTCCGCGTGTCATGCTTTTATGGCAAATTAATCAGTGACTGAGTGGCACTGGTAACAGTGGTACTGTTACTGCATAACAGGAGTTGATTAACTCCTTTGTCCTTTGTCCTCCTTTGTCCCCAAAGGTTTTATTCCTCTTATACCACAGCAATTTGCCAGCGAGTTCAATATTTCTAGATATTGATTTTTATCTGTTTATAGTTACTTTTAATATTGTGGCGCATTGGAGAGCCACTTACGTTATAGCAGCTGAGTCATTTCCTCAGCGTGGCTTTTTCTCTCTCTTGAAGTTCATAAGACAAAAAAAAAAAAAAATGCGGCTTGTCATGTTAGCGGAAAAGCACAAAAAGTATAAATTCCTCTGTCTTGAAGATGCCAGAAAAGTAACAGCTTTGTCTCTGGCGCTGACACTGGAGACTCCTTCCATAAATGTTTTAGCGTCTGCTGTACCAGTCCCTGTGAAGGAGGTGTTACTATAGAAACGATAACATATTAGAACGTAATATAAACCTGTGATTTGAAGCTTGCAGCAGGTTTGAATGGCAGGATGTCGTGAGAGTGATCTCATTTGCATGTTCATGTATATTCATGCATGCCTTTTGATAGTACAGGTGTAAAGATGTTCTTAGGCCAATTTTTTAATTTTATTATCCAACATGTATTGCTATATTCTACATTGACGCTGCCTGTAGAAATGATTTTTTTTGTCATGCTGATCATTTATTTAAAAAAAAAACAAAACAAATGAAACATGCCTAATAAAATATGCCACTTGTAATTAATGCAGATAAAAAAATCAACAAATACAGACAAAACAACAAACCGGAGCTCTCGCTCTGGAAGAGCGTCACGCAACACGCAACAAGCGGTGCAGACGGCGGAGTGTGACGAGGATGGGAGGTGGAGTCTGATCAGATTATCCTGCTGTAGGTTGAAAGCCACTAATTTATGCATTTATGCAAAAACACTCACGGTTATATTAAATGATGTCACCTCTAATAGAGATGACAGGGAACTTATTAGTGTTTCATGAGGCGAGGAAACCTGGCTGATGGAAAATGATGCTTTCATTTCAAAAGATCCAGCTGTGTGTGTGTGTGTGTGTGTGTGTGTGTGGTGAATAGTGTTAGTGTACCCTTGTGAGCAGAAACTGTCCTTTAATTGCCTTTATCAAAGTATTCCATCATCGTGCATAAAAACCGACTTCCTGTTTGTGGTGCGTATTACAAAACATGCTGCGTGGGTGTTTCCTGATGCCGCTGTGTGTGTGTGTGTGTGTGTGTGTGTGTGTCAGTGATATGTACAGTAGTTCTACAAGAATGACTGGCTCACTTGCATTCCAGTTTGTAGTGTCATGCTTGTGCAGTGCTTTCATAGTGACTTATCTACAGTTGGAGGCTGTAACACTCCACATCCCTCCACTCAATACGTATCAGCTCAACATTTGTTTAATAGACAGCCTCCAGGGACGCTCACTGGGCCGCTTTTCTGCCGCAGCGCTGTGCCTCTCTATCCCGCGGTTTTGTGTTCATTTCACGCGTACCTGCTTCTGTAAACTAATCAGCAAAAGCTCCTGATTAAATTAAGGAGTGAGGAATTAATGCATAAACATTCTCTCTGAGAGTCTTTTGTATCGAGCTGAGCGCTCGTCGCCTTCGTTTTAGTAGAATCAGAATATTGCGAATGTTATATTAAGTAAGAAATAAAACACTTCTGTGTCAACACCGAGGTGGTGTGATGACGCTTTCCTGTAACTAAACGTCTCTGAGTGTTTCATTCCTCTTATACCAAAGCAATTTACCAACACATCATACTTTTTATCCTTTTATAGTTATATTTAATTCTCATGAAACACTTTAGTTCCTGTTCTCACTTACGTTATAGCAGCTACAAGTAGTCGTTTCCTCACCAGCCTCTCTTCTTTCTCTCTCTTGAAGTTAATAAGACAAAAGAAAAAAATAAATAAATAAATAAAAAGCATCTTGTCAGTTTACAGAGAAACCACAAAGAAGTGTAAACTCCTCTGTCCTGAAGATGTCGGAAAACTTTATTTGACACTGGAGACTCCTTCCATACTTTGCAACTGCACCACTGTCATAAAATTAATCAATATTTTCCAACCTGTCAGAATTCAGAACTCAACAGCACTGTGGTAGGTGATAGTCTGTTATTTTCTGTGTTTATAAATATGATGGTATCTGAGGGAATTAATTTATGATTAGCGATGAAGAAAATGGAAAAAATGAGCTAATGGGCTAATTGGTGCCTTTGGACATGTAACTATAATTTGCATCTACCCAGTCCAGTCCTGAGCATTGGACATTTTCCCAGGCTTACAGTTTTACTGGAAAGAAAGCAAATCACAAAAGACAAATAATATCATTAGCGTAACTGCTCCTGTTGGTGACCAGCTTGCTAAGTGTCATGTATCATTTTTTGAATTACTTTGGACACCAGTTTAGGTCGCTGCTGTGTAGTAAAACTCTGTGGTACTTCCCTAAATAATCCATCTTTTTGTACGCTAAAATATTGTTAGCTAACTTCTGTGTTTTCGTAAAGACAGTAAAGACAGTAGGTTTACAGCATATCATGGAGCAGTCAGGAAACAGACACAAAGGAAATAGTTATTTATTTACTTTAAAATACACCAAGAAGAGAGTTTAAATCCAAGAACAAAGAAGTGCAAGGGCGGGACAAACAACAGTGATTGGTTGTTGCAAACAATGTTGATCAGTGATTGGTCATACGAAACAATGATGATCAGCGATTGGTTGCTGGGAACAATGATGATCAGTGATTGGTTGTTGCAAACAATGTTGATCAGTGATGTGGCAAACAATAGTGATCAGTGATTGGAACAATAGTGATTGATGATTGGTTGTTAGGGATGACAGTGATTAGTGATTTGTTTTCGTGAACAATAGTGATCGGTGATTAGTCAAT
This sequence comes from Pangasius sanitwongsei, assembly GCA_037576675.1. NCBI lineage: Eukaryota > Metazoa > Chordata > Actinopteri > Siluriformes > Pangasiidae > Pangasius > Pangasius sanitwongsei. The sequence continues at coordinate 22,375,032 of CM075019.1, read as the reverse complement.
GGGGACAATAGTGATCAGTGATTGGTGGTTGGCAACAATATTGATTGGTCATCGGGAACAATGGTGATCAGTGATTGGTCATAGGGAACAATGATGATCAGTGATTCGTCATGCGGAACAATGATGATCAGTGACTGGTCATAGGGAACAATAATGATCAGTGACTGGTCATGCGGAACAATTATGATCAGCGATTGGTTAACACTGATGATCAGTGATTGGTTGCTGGGAACATTGGTGATCACTGATTGGTTGCTGGGAGCAATGATGATCATTGATTGGTTGTTGCAAACAATAGTGAACAGTGAATAGATATGGCAAACAAAAATGATCATTAATTGATCTATGGGGACAATAGTGATCAGTGATTGGTGGTTGGCTACAATATTGATTGGTCGTCGGGAACAATGGTGATCAGGGATAGGTCATAGGGAACAATGATGATCAGTGATTGGTTGCTGGGACCAATGGTGATCATTGATTGGTCATACGAAACAATGATCATCAGCGATTGGTTGCTAGGAATAATGATGTTCAGTGATTGGTTGTTAGGAACAATGATGATCAGTGATTGGTTGCTGGGAACGATGATGATCAGTGATAGGTCATAGGGAACAATGGTGATCATTGATTGGTCATACGAAACAATGATCATCAGCGATTGGTTGCTAGGAACAATGATGATCAGTGATTGGTTATTAGGAACAATGATGATCAGTGATTGGTTGCTAGGAATAATGATGATCAGTGATTGGTTGTTGGGAACAATGATGATCAGTGATTGGTTGTTGGGAATAATAGGGATCAGTGATTGGTTGTTGCAAACTAGTAAACCAATCAGTGATTGGTTGTTGCTCAAAAGTTGCAAGTTTTTTTTAAAAATGAAATCACTCACAGAGTCTAAAAAGTCACTAAATCTATTGACAAAGTCACTAAGTTGGTAACACGGATGACAGCAGGACATGGGGATGTTCCCAAATACACATATTCATGTATATCACGATGTTCCTAATCTCTTTTTGCTACTTTCTTTAAAGTAAAAAATAATCTACATTGAAGAATATTATTATTATTATTATTATTATTATTAATTCACTAAAATCATGTGAGGCACGTGTTCATGACAGTTGTTTATTTGCCATAATATCGTTTTGGTATCGAGCATTACGATACTATAATCGGTTAAAGCGGTAGTATCGTGCTAACACTAACCTGATAACAATACACTGTTGTGGTAAGTTGAAGCTAATGGTAGGCTCAAGCAGTCGAGCAGGTGCGACGCGCCGGCCAATCAGAAAAGGCGGGGAGGATCACGTGACCGGCACCGTGGTCGAAATGCAGGCAGCGGCTCGGGACTCGGGAGAGAGACAGAGCGGCAGAGAGGAAGGAAGGAGAGAAAGAGAGTGAGAGAGAGAGTGAGGACTTGGATGATATCTCTGCGCTCGGGGACGGAAAGCAACTCGCTCCAGGTAAGCGTTAGCGCTTATTAACGTTCATAAGCGTGACTCGGTGTGACTTGGCGTGTGTATAAGTGTGTATGCGTGTGTGTGTGTGATTTATTTCTCGCTGCGATAACCGGGTTTCTCAGTGCTATGGACATGATCGCTGTTTTGACTGCGGCTGGTGCTGTAACCGAGCCGCTCAGTTTTTCACAGCAGTGCCTTTATTTCCTCTGAGCTTGTTTCAGCGCTGAATAAAACTGAGCTGTGGTATTTCTGTGGTAGTGTTTACTCCTCTCTCAGTCTCCGGGTGTTGCACTGCAGGATCCCGTAGCCTAAATGCATAAATTACCAGGTAGCGACCTGACTAGTGCTTTAAACTAGCACTTAAGACGCGATTTAAACCTTTTTAATTTAATATCAGCAGCACAAACTTTCATTATCTAAAGCTAAATCGACTAAAATGACACCTGAGAAATCTGTATTTCATATTTAAGCCTGAACACATCGACTTAATCGTAAAAAAAAAAAAAAAAAAAAAAAAAAGGTACTGTTTTATAGGAAGTGATCCTTGGACGCCAGCTTGTCACCAATTGTTGATGTTTTTTTTTGTCCAGCACTTTTGTCCAGAGCTCGTCCGCGCATGCGCAGTGCACCGCATTCGGAGCCTCGTGCGTGCAGGTTTTTAAATTCATGCACGCGCGCACACACATGTATATATCCACATACACAAACACACACAGAAATGTGCGCGTGCCAGAAAAGACGCTCAGTGTCAGCTCCTCGCGCTACACTACATTTTATTTTTATTTATCTTTTCACTTCTTGGGAAGAAGGTATCTTTATATATTTTTAATCTACTTAACAACCTAAATGTCATCGTTATCGGGTATGGTTATGTAACTTTAGTAATATCACCTTATATTAAGAATATCGTCGTGGATTTCTGTTAGCTTGTTAGCTAGCGGTTAAATTGCTGAGGTAATCTTTTTTTTTTTTTTTTTTTTTTTTTTTGGATTACGGTATAATGACTGTCACTTGGTCAATATGTCTGATTGATTTACAGCTTTTGGTTTCGTTATAAGTTGTTTCAGTCATATTTTCGGTGTGTTGTCGAGTAAAATTGGTGAAATTTGTTTATTTTGTTTTTCTTCCAGTTCATTAGTTAGTCGGTTTTGACCGTTGGGATTTGTTCGTTGGTTTTCTCAGTCGCGCGACGGTTTTGGCTGTTGTGACGTCACGGTGATGATCCGGCAGGTGTCCATGACTCCACTTCCGCACTTTCTCACTTTGTAAACAATGCTGCTGTTTTATTAATTGATTGTTTGATTGATTAATTGATTCAGTCTTTTTTTTTTTTTTTTTTTTTTTTTTTTTCATATAATAACCTGAGCGGTATTGTGTCTCCTTGCTACACACTATCAGCCGCGCGTGCTGTTTTATTTCTATATCCTGTTTCCAAAGCGGAACTGATCCTGTGTCAGGTGCCTTTACAATCCTCGTGTGGCTTTGTGTTTTGGTTTCATTTGGCTTTAATTTGACTCCTTGACTCGTGTTGCTGTGGTGCTGCTGCGGTCGGAGAATTTGTTTTTTATCTCCTAGATCTTGGACCAAAAAAAAAAAAAAAAATTCAGGCGTCCTCAGTTTTGATGCACATGTTACAGAGTTTCATTAATATTCATTTATATAATTTGCATACCACCTCAAAAAGCATTCATGATGGACAGATATATGGACAGAAATATATTTTAGCTATTGTATGCTGGTAGTAAAATTGTTTTTTTTTTTTTTTAAATTTTTTTAACATTTTCAGCAGCGTTCAGAGATGCAGAACAAACCTAACAAACTTGATAGTGAGCTTCCGTTTTGTCCGTCTTTATCCATTTCTGCATCTATTTTTCTTTCTCTCTCTTATTACATCTTTGTCTGTTCCCCCCCCCAGGCTATCCCTTCTCTCTCTCTCTCTCTCTCTCTCTCTCTGTCTCTATCTTGTCTTGTTTCTCTTTAATTTTTTTGTCTCTCTGTCATCCTCCATGTTTTTCTCTCTCTCTGGCATTCTCTTTTTTTCTTTCACAGATTTCTATTCTTCTTCTCTATTCTCTTTCTGTCTCTCTCTTCCTGTTATACCCCTTGTCTTTCTCCATCCCCCCCCCCCCTCTCTCTCTCTCTCTCTCTCTCTCTCTCTCTCTCTCTCTCTCTCTCTCTCTCTGTACACTCAGTGTTTGAACTGTTAAAGAATTTGTTTGGCAGGCGAACTGGAAACAGCCCGTGGGCAGATTGTGTATCCTCAGGTTGAAATGTTGAGGATGTCGCCGTTTCCACTGGACGAATTCCACAGAGCGAGAGAGAGAGAGAGAGAGAGAGGGAGAGAGAGCGAGAGAGAGAGAGAGAGAGAGAGAGAGAGATGTCCGTGCTAATCCCACTTCAGTTGGAAAACATTTCTTCCTAATCTGTTTCTACAAGGCTGTCTCTTTCAGCAAGGCGATATAGTCTGCTTTCTTCTTGCACTTGTCCTCCTTAGCTTCTGCTTAAGCATGTTTAATGTTCCACGGTCGGTCTGAAAGACAAAGATCAATGAAAGCGTCGGCTCAGGGTTCAGCTCAGATGTCCCGTTTTCCATTATATTGGTGCGGGAAGGAGGAACTGATTCTGGATCAGCATAACGTAAACTGCCAAGGTCAAAGGTCAAAGGGCAGAGGTCAGAGACCGTGTTCTTTCCAGTTTCTCCTCCATCCGATGCCTCGCTTATCCGTTTCATGAGTGCGTGAGCTCTCGGCCGTCGTTGGCGTGTAAAGTGTCAGACGAACGCTTTCCTCACGTCAGAAATTGCAGACGAAAACGCTCCCGTTCCTGCGTGAAGCATCGCCTGCGTTCTGACGCGTCTTCAGGCACGCGCTCGTGCGTCACGTAATTTGATAAACGTATCTAATTTGTAGCGGTTTAATGATAATGATTTCTAGCATTAACATGTTTTTGCAGCTTCAGTGGTCCAATTACAAATCCAATTTTAACAAGCGCTTCTAAGTGCACTCTTACATCGCCTTAATTATTTTTAGTGCTGCTGATGGATTCTGTTTCAGAGAAATTTTCTGACATTTTACAAACACACACACACACAGACAGACAGAGAGAGAGAGAGAGAGAGAGAGAGAGAGAGAGAGAGAGAGGGAGACGTACAGATAAAGGGATATTTTTGGTGATGTGACAGCACAGATTTCTGTCTTTTTATCAGTTGAGGATTTGAAGAGGTCTCTCTCTGTTCCCTCTCTCTCTCTCTCTCTCTCTGTTCCCTCTCTCTCTCTCTCTCTCTCTCTCTATCCCTCTGTTCCCTCTCTCTCTCTCTCTCTCCCTCTCCCCCACACCCCGCTGATCAGTGCTATTCCTGGCTCTCTCCTGGAGCTGATGAAGAACGTGAAGCCAGCAGCAGGAGTAGGTTTTTAGCTTCGCTTCCTGCTGCAGAACTCGGATGCCTTCACTGTTCTCTCGCACTAGGCACTTTTCACACTCCACCTATCACTGATTATGATATTGTCACAATATACCATAAACAATTGTACATATACGTAAATATATTTCTCAGTTTCTCAGCTGAAGCAAGAGATATGTCTTCTGTATTTGTTATTTATTTTTTTTAAACAAACGTTCATTGAGAAGGAAACATGATGCTCCAGGGCTTGTAAAACGCTCTCTAAATGGGTAACGTCGTCCTGAATAACACACAAGGGGGAGTTTGAAGTGTCCTAGATAAGTGCATTGTGTGTGTGTGTGTGTGTGTGTGTGTGTGTTTTTGAAGATTGCGGCGTAGCTCGTAACCACTGCGACGTGCCACTTTAATGTGTCGCTGTATATATGACTGTAGCTTTGTTCACACAGAATTAAACCTCCATGCCGTCGTGGTGTCATTTCCTATTTTACATGAGCTACACTGCGATTTTATTTATCGTCCGGATGTCCGCCTCTTTGACAGATTGGACGCCATATCGTGAACGGAGCGTGATCACGTGACCGTGTGGCACCAACACCCGGTTCGAAAAGAGCAGGAACTATTCACTATGTGCTCTCCTTGTTCGCTGGGCCTCAGATCTGCATGGCCACGGGCGTCACGCAGCCGTTTATGGTGCGAGTCGAGTTCACTCACAATAGTCTGAGTGATATTTAGCGCAAGGGCAGAGAGAATCAGAAATGGCTCCTGGTATGCAGAAAAGCCAAAAAAAAAAAAAAAAAGTCAACAAGTGGACCAGCCAGCCTGTATACACTCATAAAGACGCAGTGATACAGATGTATTCTGAATAAAACACACACAGACGGTATGATTAACCGTGAAACCGAGCCAGGCTAAACATAAAGAGCCCAGTCAAGTATCTAAGAGGAATTGAGAACCGTCTGGTCATGTTTGTATTGGATCCATTCACTCCGACGACAAGGGCAGCTTTGTTCCTGGGAAAGGAAAGGAAGCGACCTCCTGGAGACCCCTCTGTGCCGAACAGCACCGCCACCTCGCTCGAGCGGAGGGAGCCGGGGTTCGAGTGCGCTCTCGGACACTCTGAAGTTCCTCATCAGCCTGTGCATTGAGGTAAACGAGGCGCGCGTCTCTCAGAGCGCAGCAGAAAGTGCGCTGTTCTGTTCTATATCAGCAGTATGCGTACGTGTGTGTGTGTGTGTGTGTGTGTGTGTGTGTGTGTGTGTGTGTATAAAGCAGCCTGACAGCAAAGCAGCAGCAGCAGAAACACATCCAGAGATGAGAAACTGGATCTAGAGCAGGCACAGGGCACGAATGGCCTTGTAAGGTATCTGAGACTCCGCAAGAAGGGACACACACACGCACACAAATGCACAGTGTGCACGGAAACAGTAGCTTGTCTAAACATCAGGAATAACAAATTGCCTCCTCAGCGCATGGATGAAAGAGAAGTAATCACGCACACGGAGTACATGGTGTACTCGCACGCCTGGCTGGTTGATAGAATTGTAAAAAAAAAAAAAAAAGCTTCTTTTTTAAAAAGGAGCTGGTGTGTGTGTGTGTGTGTGTGTGTTTTCATTAAAAATAGTTTTTAGACTAGAATGAGTTGCAGCGCCACAAAGAACATGTGAAAACCGTACCTAGTTCAGTGGTGAGGAATATTTTTACTCCCTGCTCAACAACGCGACTTGAGATACACATTTGCATACGATTTGCATACCCTAATGTGTTTAGGCCAATCAGCATTGAGCATTCAAGAAACACGGAAATTAAACGGAGCACAAAAATTCCTTCAAGCTCTGACTACTTGTCTGACTCAACAGTTTACACTCTTAACCCTGAGTGACTCAGAAGCCGTTGAGAAAATGACCTGGCGTCTCGTTAGCGGTGAAACTGATGACAAAAAATATCCCGTGATGAAATTTTCATGATGCACGGTGTGTTTTAGCTGAACAGTAGTGATTATATTGATTGATTATATCGCCTATTTATTTATTTATTTATTTATTTATTTATTTTTGTGATAATCATGTGTTTTTAAAAATACATCGGATTAAACAAAATCGTGGTTAAAGCTTAGTTTTTAAAGAACAAACATCTGATTTAATCTACAGAAACACACGTGACCAGCGTGGAAAATATATCACACACTCATTTACAGCTTATTAGCTCTAGATGTCATGTAGAAAAAACACAAGGCTTCATCTTCGCATGTTAAATTGGCCGTGAACTTGCACTTCTGTAGTCGCCTTGGCTGTCGGTTGCTAATTAAACAGTGCTCTTAAATCGCTCTGTGCTGCTACGTCTCGCTCCCGGAGCTGTTTTACACTCGTTAACTAGAAGAACGCTACGCAACGCAACGCAACGCTCCTTCACCTGTGTCGGCGGCGTGTATGACTTTCTCCGCATGGATGAATTCTGTTCACGGATCGATCTTTCACTTTAGTGGTGGTTATGGCAGGAACCACAAACCATCAGCCCTTTTAATTTTACACGATGTACCCAGCGCCATATTTAGAAAACTCCCAACACGGACAAAGAGACACGTGCAGTAAATCTCACCACGAGTTTATAAAAGGCATCTGAAAAACAGGGTTGATTTGTAGCGATGGGAAGTGCGCTTTAAAAAGAATCAGGGATTGGGTTTCAAGTGTGATAATTGCTTTTCAAGCCTGAAGCAGCAGCACCAGCAGTAACTCCCACTGACCTCCCTCCCTCTCTCCCTCTCTCCCTCTCTCCCTCCCTCCTTCCCTCCCTCCCTCTCTCCCACCCCTACGTGCAGTTAATGAAACGACCCCACAGAGCGCCTATGAAATCAAACTCGCCGTCTCGTGTCCCTTGGCTTTACGGACGCCTACGTTCCGTAGTCACTAAGGGCGTAACAATCTTCCGATTTTGATTAATGCACCAATTTAAAAGGCAGCGATTGAAACGAACCATTAATAATTCACAAATTTTAAACTGATGTGTAAATAATTTAATAGGCTATTAAACCGATTTGCCTGTACTTGTACTTTTTCTTGCACTTTTTTTTTAATTCTCTGCGGTAGGGCCGTATCGTCTACGATATGTTAATTGTCGTCTTGACGATGTGCGAGCTGATCATCGCGTATGTCAAACCGAACTTTAGCGGAATCATCCTGCAAAAAAGTGCCTTATATGTTGTTTCCATTAGTATCATTAGTAAGCAACAGTGAATATCCTATTAACAAGATTGAGCTAGTACAAAGATGCAAAATATCGTTATTGATAAAATCCCAGAAAATATCTATCTTTTTTTTTTTTTTTGGGTCAATATCACATGGCCCTACTCTACGGCATCATCAGTCACAAATTAATGATAGTCCTACCCCAGATTCTGAACAAACTTGGGCACGTATCGATCAGAGGATACTGTACTGTATTGTAGCAGACCCAGTGGTATCGTCAAAAATATCGAATCGTTGTGTTACGAATCTAATTTGCATTGTAGCAGATGCAATGGTGTCACCAAAAATCTAATCGTTGCCTTGTGATATCGAATCAGATTTTCTGATATCGTCAAAAATCAAATAGATTCCTTAAGAATCGAATCGTGTCCTCTAGTAGACCCCCCCCCCCTCCTTTGCTCCGATTACGTCTGGAGTGTCTTGATCACGTTGTTGAAATGTTCCTACTTTCCGTAGCTTCCTATTTAAAAAAAGAAATACATCAAAAAAACACAGAATCAAATCATGACACTCAAGTATAGCAAACTTCAGTCACGTGGTTGGTTCTTTAAAAATTTTGAGTAACATGTAATTATTTAACCTATGAAGGATTAAATGAGCGCTAAATGCCAAATTCCTGCCTGCCGTTTGGAGATCTTTTAGCATGACCTGCTTTGCGTAATGATACCTGCTTCCTGCTAGCTTATTTTAATTTTTTAGCAGTGTAAGTAAGTGTTACTCGGAATATATATATATTTTTCCCTTTCCCTTTCAATGCTGCGTTCTTCAGAAGTAAAAAGAACACCAGGCCTCGAATATCTGTGTTTAGGATCTGCTCTGTGGGAGTCATGGAGCAGTCCATATCTTCCACCGAAGCGATAATCCTTCTAGCAGTTGGAAACCTCTCGTTGTTGAGTTACTCCGGCGGCTGTGAAGTGTTGTCTGGATGGTAGTTCTCATCCTCGGCGCGCCGTACCCACGCACCGCTCATCGAGACGGCCTGAACGTCCCTCTGGGCTTCCTCTGGAGGCTGGAGAGGTAGATTTGTTTATGCAAAATCACGAACAGGGCGAAACCAGCACTGACACGAAAGCCCATCCTCCTCTGCTTTCACACAGTCTGCCTAAAAATACACTCACACGCACACACACACACACACACACACTGTTATCTGGCTTTATTCTTCAGAATCTGCTGAAATTTTTTGTAAGGCAAAATGCATAAAATCCTTAATCGTTACATTCAAAATTTGAAAAGATTTGAGTTGTCAAGTCAAATGTTTATACATTTTGACGTTGTTTATCAGCCGTCATCAGAAAAATGGCCGTCCAGTTAAAGGTGCAGTAGTCAAATATTTTTCATTTCTTTCCAATACAAACAATGTGGTAAATCTTATGTAAAAATTATTAAAAAAAAAAAATAAATAATAGTATACGAGGAGAAATCACGTGCTTATAGAGTCATAACTCGGCTTTCCAGCAGCTGAACATCCGAGTGCGCTTGAAAGTGATGTCAGGACGGTCCTTGCTAATGTTAATGATAGTCCTTGCTTTTACTAACGCTAATTGAACCACCATTAGTTTTGCGGGTTGGGGGGAGAAAATCATTTGAATCTTATTCACCTCCACTCATTTAACTGCTAGAGCCTTTTTTTTTTTCCTCCCTGCACACAAATCTTACCTACTGCAGCTTTAAAGCCCTGATCAGATCTATACAGGTCTCCATGTCATCCTGCTCAGACTTGTCAATATGACCTTGTCGTGTGTGTGTCGGTGTTTGTGTGTGTGTGTGTGTGTGTGTGTGTGTGTGTGTTGGTTTCCAGTGACTTCATCGGTATCGTATGTGCCAATTAATCCCTATTTGCCTCTCATGTTGAAAAGTGTCTGTAATTGCTGATATAGATATTCAATTAAAGTGTGCAAGACCAAGCGCATCCCTATCAGATGGAGCGAGTAATTTAATAAAGGAGGTTTCCCACACTGCACCGCAATGCGCTGCGCCATCACCCAGGCGCAGAGAGAGAGAGAGAGAGAGAGAGAGAGAGAGAGGGAGGGAGGTAGGTACAAGAACAAGAGAGAAAAAAAATAAAGGAATAGAAGAAGAGGAGTAGACAGTTTGCTTTGTTCTGCTTCTGCTGCTTGTCACCTCGTTGCCCTGCAGGGAAATAACTAATTACAGCAGGTCTCCTCCATTGTTCCCATTATGAAAAATGAGTGAAGGAAGCGTGGGGTTTTCGGTTGTAAACGAGTGCTGGGAATATTGATGAAGACGGGCGAGGTTTATCTCGTTCTTCCTGAGTCTCGTGGATTCCTTCGTTCGCCATGCTGAGCGCGGCACGTGTCCGAGTCATATCCGTGTTAGGACGTTAAGAACAGAAACCTGGTCTGTTCCTGAGAACATTTTAGATCTTTATCTACTGTATGCTGACAGACATCAATCTCATCATCCAGCCTTTCCAGTGAAGTAAATCAACCAGCCGTTATGGCAGATATCACACAATCATTTACTGCTTATTATCAGTGGGGGGAAAAAAAAAAAACCCTCACACCAACACTTTATCTTGGCTTGTTAAATTGGCTGTGAACTTGCATGTCTGGAGAAGCTGAGGCAGACGGTTGCTAATTAAACCATGTGCTGGAAAGGCTTCTCGCCCCTGGAGACGTTTCAGGGTCATGTGACTTTCTATTGTCTGTACCCCTATTTAGAGGGTATTAAGCCGTCTTTATGCTGCAAAAGTGTACGTCGTAGGATTACACGTGAAAGCTACAGGTGCGTTAATGACCAAACGTAAAGAGGAGAGAGAGAGAGAGCGAGAGAAAATGTTTCTGTAACATCTCATTATAGTTCTATCATGACAGGATGATCAAGGGACGCAGAGCTAATAAAGATGAATCACAGCTCCCAGGTACGTATCTAGCTAATTAGCATAGAGTTTATTTAACATAACGACAACGTGAAACTTTCCAATCAAAGAGCTACAAACCCGTGACGCGTCTCTGCGCACCCAGAGCTCTGCCAAGATTTTATTCAAATCTCATACAATGCTAATGAGAAGTTATAATCGTAAAAGCACCTACTTTACTCGATTGTTTTATTTCAGTCCGGATCTGCAAACTCCGCTCGTCCGTTTACAGCGTTTTCACGCTCGAGTTCACATCGGAGAATTTCTTCTAGGTTAATTTGTGGTGAGCGTTTTCCAGCACTCAAGCGAAGAAGAGCAGCGCACACCGGGGGTGTCCAAAAGTTTTTTTTCAAAGGAGGCCAGATTAGACCACATCAAAAATACATGAAGGTCAGTCCCAAAAATACTATTTTAGAGCTCTGATATAGTGAATTCAGTTGCTGTGGAATGACTGTAGTTGACACACACAAGGTGATGATCACAGATTTGTGCTTCTTCACCACTTCAGTTAAAGACGCTTTTAAGGATTAGTGAAATCCTAATGAAAGAGAGAAGCCGTAGGTCAGTTAGCATCTGTCCACGGGCCACACTTTGGACTAATCTTGGTTGCGTTTAGGTGTGTTTTCAGAGATTTTTCAGACCAGTAGCTCAGATCTCTGTGTGTTGACATCTACGGCAGGAGTGCATCAGAAGGAAGAATAAAGTGAATTTAAAAAAAAAAAAAAAAAGCGTGATTGGATGCAGATTTGTGGCACGGTGAGGTGGGTGGTGCTGCTGTCCTACACCGTCCTCTGTGCTGTCATTGTGGTGTCCTCTTTCTCCGTCACGCAGAACATAACAGATGGGCTGAAGCAGGGGGGTCTGAGGTCTCGCACTCGTACAGTAATCCCAGGAGAGAGAGATGGAGAGAGAGAGAGGAAGGGATAGAGGACAAAAGGAGAGGAAGATGTTAAGCAGAAAGGGGTTAAGCGAGATCTAGGAAAGAACGAGAAGACGGACAGATGGAGAGGTTACAGTGGCTTGTGTGTGTGTGTGTGTGTCTGTACGCTCACACAGCAGGCAGATCTAACCCTAGATTCCTCTAGTGTAATCTCTGAATCCACATCTTTATTAACACACGCTAGACAAAACACACACTCTGTCTAACAAAAACGTGCTTTCTCTGCTTCTCTTCACCCTCACGTCTCCACCTCGCGTCTCCACCTCATGTCTGTGACTGGAAGCGAGTAACAGAGCAGAAGAACACGCCACACTTTTCACTCAGCACTGCGGCCAAATTGCAAATGGATTTCCTAGTGATTGTGCGCCGCACGTTTCCAAACACGCACGAGGTATAGAGCTCGGGTTAAGAACGAGCACCAGAGCAGGAGAAGCGAGGAGCTTCAGCTCAACATCCCCGCTATTAAACATTCATAATTCATATTCATAACATCATTATTGCATAACTGCTTTGGAGTCACAGAGATTAGGGTGTGTGAGTGTGAGTGTGTGTGTGTGTGTGTGTGTGAGAGAGAGAGAGAGAGAGAGAGAGAGATGGAGACCAAGAGAGACAAGAAAGATGGAGAGAGATGGATACAGAGTGAGAGACATGCAGACAGCAAGAGGAGAGAAAATACAGTGAGAGAGAGTGACAGGACAGAGAAAGAGAGATGCGAAGAGAGACAGACAGAGAGACCGGGAGCAAGATGGAGAGTGAGAGATGGAGAAAGATCGAGACAGTGGGAGGACGGACAGACAGATAGAGAGAGATGCAGTGAGAGAGGGGCAAGACAGGAAGATGGAGTTATAGAGACAGGACAGAGAGAGACAGGGATAGTGACCAAGTTGGAGATAGAGAGAGATGGAGACAGCAGGAGGACAGATAGATGGAGAGAGAGATGCAGAGAGAGAGACAGGACAGAGAGAATCGGAGAGACACCGAGTTGGAGATGGAAAAGAGATGGAGACAGAGACAGGACAGGGTGAGAGATTAGATGAGTTTTGCATTGATAGCTTTAGGACTGTAATTGGCATGAGCAGTTTTGCAGTCAGGTTCCCATCAGTGGACAGTTGATAAATTCATCAAAACAGACTTCACGTGAAAACTGTGATGAATTTCCTGGTTGCACAACTGCACTAGTTGTCCATGTAGTACACAGTTACAGAAGGGAGTGATTTATAATCGCACTATCCAGAGTCACTCAGATGAGGACGGGTTCCCTTCTGAGTCTGGTTCCTCTCAAGGTTTCTTCCTCACATCGTCTCAGGGAGTTTTTCCCCCACCACCGTCGCCTCTGACTCACTCATTAGGAATAAATTCACACATTTAGAATTTATATCCAGAATGTATTTTTCTGTAAAGCTGCTTTGTGACAATGTCCATCGTTAAAAGCGCTATACAAATAAAATTGAATTGAGTGAGAGATGGTGAGACAGACAGGACAAAGGACAGAGTCAGGACAGATGGAGACAGAGACAGACAGACAGAAAGAGATGGAGAGTGAGAGTCAGGACAGAGAGAGAGAGAGAGAGAGAGAGAGAGAGAGAGAGACGGGACAGAGAGAGACGGATGCAGGCTGGTTGCACAGGTGTGTGTGTGTGTGCTGTTTAAAAAAAAAAAAAAAATCAGTAGTTATTTTGAGCTTCGATGCTTAATGTGTTACTCTGAATGCGGATTCTCAGCAGCCAATCAGAGTGAAGCGTTCTTTACACCATGTGAT
>CM075019.1:22353844-22358844 GCA_037576675.1 Pangasius sanitwongsei | reverse complement strand
GATACAAAGCCGAGCACGTGACGCGTAAACTTATTTAAATATTCTAATACATTTTAAACAAAAAGTAATTTGTCTGTAGTGTGGCAAATCAGGTGCCGTAGGATATACTTTTTTTCCCCTCTTCTTCTTTTTTTTTTTTTTTTTTTTTTATAAACGGATAAACGGATAGACGTTAAACGTGCACAAGCGACAACCATAGCACTCGCCCCAAACACACACACAGAGAGATAGATAGATAGATATATATATATATATATATACACACACGCACACGCATAATTTGTCATGAGATGATGTGAAAGGGTTAAAGGTGCTTGTTTCTGTTTTGTACAGTACTCCTTTACTCCTGTGATGGAGAGAAGGCATGAGAATGGAGTGTGTGTGTGTGTGTTTGTGTGTGTGTGTTTGGGGGAGAGTATCCTCCAGCGGAGATAAGCTGCACTCTGCTCTGTCGCTGCAGTGATACGACTGGCTGCCTCTCACTGACGCTCTGGGGGATTGGTTGACCCACTTTGCTTTCAGCTGAAGTTATTTTTGCATATTAGCTCAACGAAGAGACTGCAGTTGGATACGAGCTTGTCTTACTCCTCGGGGGTGTGTCTCTCTAAGCGGGGTGGGGCGGGGGCGGTCTCTCTCTGAGGGGGGGTGTGTCTCTCTGAGCGGGGGGGGGCGGGGGCGTTGTCTCTCTGAGCGGCGGTGGCTCTTTTAACGAGCCTGAGCAGAGACGTCGTGTTCAAGGTTCAGAGCGAGGAGATATTCAGCCATCTGCAGCTTCAAGTGTGACATTTCACTGTAGATATATCCAACTCCTATCTTCTTTAACATCTCACATGCGCGCACACACACACACACACACACACACACACCCCTTGTGTGTATGCATGTTCAGCAGTGTTTGTAGAGGATGCTGCAGTCTCCTGAGACGTGGCTGAGCCAGACTGCAGGATCTGACCTGTTTACACTCGCCACTTTCACCGCCGCATTAAACACTCCGTATCCGTCTTTATACCTCCGTATATACTTCCCACTGTGCAGTGCGCTGAATTTATTCTACACATTGTTTAAGCTACAGGATCTATGGAACTAAATTGTCTCGAACCCTGAGATCATTTCTGATTTACTCTGTATGTTTCAGGATCACTTTCTATCCTGTACTCCATTTTATAAGCTGTTTGTATATCGAGTGGACAATTTATTAGCAACTCCATGCGGCACAATGCACAGTGGAGCGCCGCGACCCTCCTGAAGTAGATTATTTTTGTATAATAGCAGGGTCTGGAGTGTTTTATTCCTCTTATACCACAGCGATTTGCAGACGATTTCGGTGTTTATTAATGAACGACACGTTGCGCATTTTAGCAGTTTAAAGTTAATGTTGCTGAGCTAATGGGAGACGA
Organism: Pangasius sanitwongsei; assembly: GCA_037576675.1. Classification (NCBI taxonomy): domain Eukaryota; kingdom Metazoa; phylum Chordata; class Actinopteri; order Siluriformes; family Pangasiidae; genus Pangasius; species Pangasius sanitwongsei. Next base: position 22,357,447 of record CM075019.1, on the reverse strand, counting down.
GTTAGTTCCCGTTCTCACTTGCTGTTAATGCTGCGATAGTCATTTCTCACCAGCATCTCTCTCTCTCTCTCTCTCTCTCTCTCTCTTCCTCTGTCTCTCTCTCTCTCTCTCTCTCTCTCTCTCTCTCTCTCTCTCACAAATAACGCACATCTGACCAATCAGTTACGAGGATTTGACCCTTCTGTGGTAAAAGACCATATAATATTGATATCATTATAAATGGTTACAATACGCCTGTCTTTTTTTTTTTATAACTTTGGATAAAAAAAAAAACCTCATTTCAAAACAACTTAAAGCATCTGATATGATGTTAAAATTTTGTACTTTGATCTTTAAAATCATTTAAAAAGTTAGATTTTGTACAGATTGTTTCTCCTTTTCAGTGTTGGTGTGTGTGTGTGTGTTGTCTACAAAAGTACATTTGAAATCATTGAACTTTATCTTTAAAATTGTATATATTATATATTGTATATAACCTTTAAAATTCTCACACACACACACACACACACACACACACACACACACACACACACAGCTGTCCTCAGAATAGTTATAAATATTCAGTCAGTGTTATTCCTTTGATGGACAGAATAGACAGATGTGTCCACATAGTGAGCAGCTGGACTACAGAGAGGAATTGTAGATATACAAATGAACCTGTGTGCTAAGTGGACATGATAAACCGGTCAAGTGTGTGTGTGTGTGTGTGTGTGTGTGTGAGAGAGAGAGAGAGAGAGAATCTTCACCCATGGCTTCACAAACCTCTCCTCAGGCCACACTGACTCATTATAACCTCCTAATTAGAAGCTGATTAGAAGCATGGAGAGGCGTGTGCTCTTTGCTCATAGTGACGTGTGTGTGTGTGTGTGTGTGTGTGTGTGTGTGTTTGTTTGACGTGTATCTTACAGCAGTTGATTAGACACACCTCCCTTCATCTTGTGCATCAGGGCTTCTGGGACGATCCAGTGACCTCACACACACACACACACACACACAGAGCTGCAGCACTGCTTTTCAGTGCTGTTTCCGATCTCACTCTTCCCTTAAGGACCGTTTCCATGGTGACCGCAGGAGCGCAAGTGAAGGGGAACAGGCCGTGGCCCAGATTGAAGTACGAGTGATGGTTTGAGGAAAAAGAGGCCGGTTGTACTTCTCTCTTTCAGCCACTCCCTCGCTGTGAGGAGGTTCTGTAGTGTCTCTGAGCAGGTGAATTCTAAAATTATTTTGTGTTCATCTTCGCACTAGCCTTTTTTTTTTTAAATTAAAAGATAAATAATAGCTACGTAGCCCTTCTTGGTTTCCTGACAAATCAAGCACCGAGGAGAGAACGCGCCTTTCAGGACTCGCTCGTAACGATGAGCGAGTCATGAGCCGATATCGTCTTGCTGGAGGCGAGTCTGTACAGGAGAACGCGCTGTAGTTGTGCTATAATCGTACCTGTGCAAGTTGAAGAGCTTTGGAGCTTCTGGCTACACGTACGTTTCTGCTAGTTCCTGCACTTCTGTCAAAAGAACATCAGTTTCAGACTCGTGGAAATTTCTCCCCTTTGTTGCTTTCTGAGCCATTTTCACCCATGTGAGTGTCTGTTTCCGGAAATACTGATATGCAAATTAGATAAATGATGGCTGGGCGGAGAGTCCGGTTCATGTGCGGTCCGTTTCATGGAATTGTTTGATTTTTAACAATTACGCCGTCGCACAACTAAGTTGCGTGGATATATTCGTACGCAAACTTTTCTCAAGAACAAATTGAGAATGATGTAAGAAATAAGATCCCAGGCCCGGCGGAGATTGATTCATGACCGAGTCTTTAGGGCAGAGGTATTCAAACCGTGGGGCACGCCCACCTGGGGGCGGGGAATAAATATTTAAATGAGCATTTCAGACCTCCTAGACTCCACATTTTAATAACAGAATGCAAAAACATGCCAAAAGAGCAGTCTTCTTTTTCCCCCTAATTAGAACGGAAGATTAACCAATCCACCCGTGAACTAACGATCATTAACAGCAGACCTTCTCTTTGTCATGGTATAATAATTTTATTTATTTATTTTTTTTTTAAAATAAGGTTAATTAATGTAAAATACAGTTTATCAATGTGTGTATGATTGTAGTTGATGATGTGTAGTTAATGATATTTTTTTTAGGGATTCCACAGGAATATTTCAACCAAAAATAGTAAAAAAATGGCACTTTCTGTTTTCGTCTGAAAAAGATAAACAAGGCTGAGAATTTTGACTAGAGAATAAAACATTAAACAGGCCTACACTTTACAGATAATGTTGATGGTAATTGTAATTGGACAGTGATTTAAAATGCTGTTTTTGTTTTGTTCTTCTGAGACGCTCAGGAAACACTCCAGGTTCAGGAGGGAAGTTAAGCAGGCGATTGGTATCAAGACTGTAGTTTGGTTTTATGGAATTCTGTTTTCTAGTTAATAACAGGCAATAACTTCACAAGGTTGTTTTTTTTTTGGCCGGGGAAGGTGGGGCTCATGGTGGAGAAAAAGTTCGAATACGTCTGCTTCCGGCCGTCGAGTGTAAATGAAATCGAGATTGAACACAGTAAAGTCCTTTTCAGGACCAAGCTTTTACTTCAGCTAGTCAGCTTCGTTCGTGCATTGTGCCAGTGATGAGGCTGTTTCCTGGAAGATAGAATTACTTCCTTCCTTACTTCCTGTTGTGAAAACATGAATATTAATTTTACAAACTCTCGCTTGAGACCAATCCCATATTAAGGCCAATGAGACCAATGTCCGTCACCGAGACGAGTCCAAGTAAAAATGGCAATAATTCTGAGACAAGTCCAAGACTGGACTCGAGTCTTACTACAGCCCTGTTTTTTTTTTTTCTTTTTTTTTCTGCAGTGCTCCTGTGCCAAACTGACCCACTTTAATTCACAAAATCTCTAAGGCTACTTTCTCAGTTATAGATAGATCTTGTTCTGACCTGCCTTGCAAGAGGGGAAAAAAGATTGTCTGAGGTAAATATTTAGCTCTAAAGTGAGACATATTCGGAGAAGGCGGCGGGGCGGTCCTGGTCCCGGAGATGGCCGCGGATTGGCGAGGCGGCAGGTGGTGTCCGTGTTTTATGGCGAGCTGGAGGTCGTGTCTGTGGGAGATTAACAGAAGGCTCTTTGTGAGAAAGCAGCTGGAAGCCACTCTCTTCCTGACTTGCTATGATTGGTTAACCATCGTAACGTTTAGCTCGATTCATGAGGCGCCGAGGCAAAGTTAAGCTTTTGTATAATCGCACAGGCACAAAGCAAACACTTCAGCTAATCTCTCTGCAGTGCCACCGGGCTGTTCGGTGTTTATTTGGTTATGATAACCGCACTTTGCATGTACACCAGATAAATAAGTGAGCACTCGGAGATTGTAATTATAAGCCCCTTGCACAGTGCATGGACAGGATTAAAATCTCACAGACCTGTGTCTTAATTGTATCATCATATCGCTCACTACTACTACTTTTCTCTCCTTAGAAGCTAGGTTAAGGAAGGTAGTGGAGATTTGTGAGCAGCAGTATGGCTTCATGCCCAGAAAGAGCACAACAGATGCAATTTTTGCTCTGAGAATTTTGATGGAGAAGTATAGGGATGGTCA
>CM075019.1:22325350-22332850 GCA_037576675.1 Pangasius sanitwongsei | reverse complement strand
CAAGTAAGTGTGTGTGTGTGTGTGTGTGTGTGTGTAAGGGATCCAGCAGGTGGTCTTCTTGCTTTAATGTCTTTGCTTCTGATCTGGTTTCTGTTTCAGAGCCTTGTTAACATGTTTCTGTAAAAACAGAGCGAGACCTGCTGTGCTCAGATAAACGTTGATAAGTGTGTATATGCACTGTGTGTGTGGGTGGGTGCACGTGTGTGTGTGTGTGTGTGTGTGTGTGTGTGTGTGTGTGTGCAGCGTGCTCAGTGCGGAGCCGTGCTGGATTTAGCAGCTGGACGCCCTGAAGAGCCCGATTGATTTACTGCTGCATATAAAGTGATGAGCTGGCTGTGTATCATTCTTTCTGTGCTTCCATTGCTCTGTGTGCTCTCTTCCTCTTTGTGGTGAAACACACACACACACACACACACACACACACACACACACACAGAGTGATGCATTTTCTGTTCTGCTTTTGTGAGCCATCATCTCTCTCTGACCTTCACTGTCTAATCTCTCTCTCTCTCTCTGTCTGTCTGCCTGTCTTTCTCTGTCTCTCTCTCTCTCTCTCTCTGTCTGTCTGTCTTTCTCTCTCTCTCTCTCTCTCTCTCTCTCTCTGTCTGCCTGTCTTTCTCTCTCTCTCTCTCTGTCTGCCTGTCTTTCTCTCTCTCTCTGTCTCTATCTCTGTCTCTCTCTCTCTCTCTCTGTCTGCCTGTCTTTCTCTGTCTCTGTCTCTCTGTCTGCCTGTCGTTCTCTGTCTCTCTGTCTGCCTGTCGTTCTCTGTCTCTGTCTCTCTGTCTGCCTGTCTTTCTCTGTCTCTGTCTCTCTGTCTGCCTGTCTTTCTCTGCCTCTCTCTCTCTCTCTCTCTCCTCTTCTGTCTCTTTTTGTCTCTTGTTCTCTCTACCCCATCTCTCTCATATTCTCTCTCTCTCATATTCAAATTCTACGTTCTGCAGCCCACTCTTTGTTCTCTCTTTGTACCTCCCTCCCTCCCTCTCTCTCCCTCCCTCTCTCTCTCACATCTCTATGTCTCAATCACTCCTGCATTCTTATTTTCCTTTCATTCGCCTTTTATGGAGTGAGTGAGTGAGTGAGTGAGTGAGTGAGTGAGTGAGTGAGTGAGTGAGTGAGTGAGTGAGTGAGTGAGTGAGTGCAGAATGACTTTTGGAGATTAATGAGTGCTTTTGCTTTGCCCCTCTTATTTTAAAAGTGTGTGTGTGTGTGTTTGTTCCACCAGCTCTTGAATACACACAGTGCGGTTATGGTGCAGTAGAGGAACCATAATTGCTCATTTATATTGTGTGTGTGTGTGTGTGTGTGTGTGTGTTTTGGGTGGGTGGTGTTCAGTGGACCAAAACCTCAGATACACACGGAGCTTTCTTCAGTTGATAACATTTAATGCACTGCATCTTGAAGACACTTTACTGCCACACCGGTGCTTCGTCTTTAATTGATGGAAGGAGTCTCCAGTGTCAGCGCTTTGTAACGGTCAGAGGTAAAACTGTAACTTTAAGTTTTTTGACATCTTCAGGACAGAGGAGTTTACGCTTTTAAGCTGCTTTTTTTTTTTTTTTTTGTCTTATTAACTTCCAGAGAGAAAAAAGAGAGGCTTGTGAGGGAACGACTGTTTAAAGCTGCTGTAACGTAAGCGAGAGCGTTTCACAAACATTAGACGTAACTATAAACGGATAAAAAGTACAACGCATCATCGTTTAATTAATAAAAATGTAGTTGTTGGTAAATTGCTGTGGTGGAAGAGGAATAAAACACTCAGATGTGCTGTTCTAGTTTTATGTTTTATTTCCTGGAGATCACCTACTTTGGCAAGCGTTCAGTTTTTATTTTCATTTCATGATTTCAATTATTATTTATACTTTATTTGTTTCCTGTGTTCAGGCTGAAATGCGTTACTTCTAACAAAGACACGGTGGATGATATTTAGTGTGTGTGTGTGTGTGTGTTTGAAGTGAAGATGTAGAAACAGGAAACAAAAGACCAAGATAAAAATGCTTTGCACACTTGAGTACACGCGCACACGTGCACACACGCACACACACACGCACACACACACGCACACGCACACGCACACACCACTGCACTGCATCCACCACTCCTTCTTACATCCATTTATCACTTCTCGTTATGCGTTCTCTCTCATCCTCAAAGCGCCGATCGCTCATCTCCTCACGGCGCCTTCCTCCATCTTCGTTATCGACAACACGTTTAATTCACTCATCGATGACGGGCATTTTTCCTCGTTCAGCACTTCCCCCGTGTCCCGCCAGGTCATCAGGACGCTCCTCACGCCCTAACCGTTGTTTTTTTTTTTTTTTGTTTGTTTTTTTTTCTCCCGGTTAGTTGTAGTTCAGTAGTTCAGCGCTAACGAATTTAAACGACCAGCCACCAGGTAGCGTTCTGCAAATCACAACACGCTGTGTGGCGGTTAATGGCTTCCGTTAATTCTTTAATGAGAATTTTATTCTTCTGTTTCACACGTTTTTCCTTAAATTATCCAGTGAGTGACCAGAGTGGAGTATTTTATTATAAATAATTCATAAAGAAGCTTTTTAAATTGGTCCGGTCTGACTTATTATTACACTCTCCCCTCCATCTTGTTTCTAATAACTGAGGTGGGATGTTGGGAAATTCATAAACCTTTTCTCTCTCTCTCTCTGTGTGTGTGTGTGTGTGTGTGTGTGTGTGTTTGTCTCTAACCATGGGAAGAATGTTTAAGTACTTTTAAATGGTGTGTGTGTGTGTGTGTGTGTGTGTGTGTGATTATTTTCAGAACCAGTACTTTGAGCTCACACAAGAGCCCATTCATTTACACGTCGAGACTTGACGCACGACTCTACAGCTTTTTTTTTTCCTCTCTCTCTCGTTTTTAAATCTGTCACTTTTCTTCTTTCACACAAGCGGCTCACACACTTATCCGCCCAACTCTTATTTTTAATCTCATATAAACAGTGTTGAATTGCTGTGCATGGACACGATGTGTGAAAGGAGGTCCTCAGTGACAGCGTGAAAAGGATAAACATGGGGTTTACGTTCTGACTTTGTTTTTAAAAAAATCTCATAAGCTGCTCGTATCGTCGTACATCTAGTCAAGTATATTCTACTCGCTTACTCACAGTGAATGCGCTCTTTTTTTTTTTGCCTTCATTTTAGTCGTTCTTATCTGCACCTTAGTGAAAATCTCGCCCAGCAATTTTTATCAAAACGTAATCTTCAATTTTATCTCCTACTAGGGTTTTGTAACGATGCGTCGATTTAAAAAGGTGAAAACCATAAATTCTTAATCGAAAATTGATGTGTGTATATATATTTTTTATATGTATTTATAATGATGTGTAAATTATTTAATACGCTAGCAGGCAATTTGGCCATAACACAAATACTGATCGTAGTTGGTCATCGGATTCAGGATTCTGAATCGAATCAGAGTCGTCAAAAATCAAAACTTTGCCTTAAGCATCGAAATCAATCGTATGATATCGTAGCAGAGAGGCTGGTGAGGGAAAGACTGTAACTATTAACTATAAACAGATAAAAAAAAAAAAAAGTATGACGTTTGATCCTTTTAAATTATTAATAATCATCGGCAAATTGCTGTGGTGCAAGAACAGTAGAACACTTCGGGACTTGGAGTTCTAGGAAATCATCATAATCATAAGCCTCCACATCACATTGATTTTCTATAACGGCGCTCGCTAAAGTTTTATCTACTCGCATTTATCTGACTTAGACGTTTTATAGACTCCACCATGAAAACATCCTCACACTAATACAGATAGGACGGGGTCTAATGCTGCGTTCGGATAAAACTCGGAACTTACGAGCCAAAGAAAACGCCCCTCTACGAACGCGAAGGCGACGAACACGGAGCCGTCCGTGTTTCTTCCCTCCGCTTTGTAGCGTAAAAGAACGGAGGTCGAGAAATGGTCTAATTCCTAGTTCTGACTTCTCACTGGGGCGAGTCAGAGAGGAGTGTTTACGTGTGTCAGTGAAGATCCGGTCAGCTGTTCCGCTTTTCCGGGGTTTGATAAGTGCCGATTCAGCCGCTTTGTTGCGTTCCTGCTGCAGGCTTAAGTGTTTAATTTGATTCAGTTCATTAGGAAACATTTCATATGAGTGTAACTTCCTGATTAGGCTTTATTATTAATTTAATCCTCTAATTTATCCTGATTTACTCGTACTTGGGAAATAGGCTGCAAATCATCCAAGCAGGAACATTTATTAATAATTTTTTTTTTAAATGGTTATTTTTTTTTGTGTGTGTGTGTGTGTGTGTGTGTGTGTGTGTGTGTGTGCACGTGCTGATTTGGTATGTTTCAGTTTGTAGAGCTGGATGGATGCTATTTATTTAACAAGTATGTTAAATTAGCACATGGTAAACACGCGGGTGGATGTTTGAGCATCTCAGAAACATCGACAGTGAAGGAGAAAGCTGTTAGAAATACACCGTGAATCAGGCCACTGATCCCAACGCAAACTCGCCTCGCTTACAGAAATAGCAGGGTTCTTTTCCTGACCCGGTCCGGTCCGGTTCCAGAGCTGCTGCAGGGGCTGCCGTGAGCGAGTGTCATTAACAGGAGAGGAGTTGGGAACTGATCTGGCAACCTGCAGATGCTTAATGAGGCAACGGACAAAACCTCAGCGAGACACAAAGGCAGACCCGCCAAGCTTCACGCATTTTGCGTAGGAGCTCCGCGTCTGAACATCGTAGTACGCTGCTACGAGTAATCGCACCAAAATACGCAAAACGAGCAGCTTTCCATCCACTAAAAACAGCACAGGAGATAAATGTGTATAAATCTGGAATGATTGACAGTTGCATAGCTTTCTGAACTTTCTGATATTAACCAACATGCCTGGAAGCCCCGCCCCTTTATCTCGTATCTCCCACGATTAGTAATTTCTCACCTTGTCGTTTCTGTTCTGATTAGCGTGAAATAAATTCTAACATTTATTACATATTATTTAAAATAGCGAGTATCAGTTAACTATATTTCTTAAGGAAACCATCAAAATGTTTGTTAGACACAAAAAACAACACTCTTTCTGATGGAGCAGGAAAAGAACAAAAAAAGGATTTAGTAGGTCCACAAACAAGTGTAAAATCTGATATTTTACAAATGATTTTAATAGAAATAATAATTATAAAGTGATTAAATTTGCTGTTTGTGCTCATGTACATGTAAACAGTGTGAATAAGCCCCTTACGGTAGAATCTGGACTGTGCGTATATACGGGGTTTTACGGGGCTGCTTCTTGTTCTTCTTATATATTATTAAATATTTTTACTGGCATAGAAGTGAGTCAGGATACACTATATGGTCAAAAGTTTGTGGACACCTGACCATCACACCCATATGTGCTTGTTGATCATCCCATTCCAGATTTATTCCCCTGTGTTTGCTGTTATAATAAGCTCCGATCTTCTGGGAAGTTTTCCACTAGATGTTGGAGCGCGGCTGTGGGGATTTGTGTTCATTCAGCTACAAGAGCATTAGTGAGGTCAGGCGCTGATGTTGGGTGAGGAGGTCTGGGGTGCAGTCGGTGTTCCAGTTCATCCCAAAGGTGTTCAGTGGGGTTGAGGTCAGGGCTCTGTGCAGGACACTCGAGTTCTTCCACTCCAACCTTCACACACCATGTGTTCATGGAGCTCGCTTTGTGCACAGGGGCATCGTCATGCTGGAGCAGGTTTAAGCCTCTTAGCTCCAGTGAAGGGAAACTGTAAAGCTACAGCACACAGAGACGTTCTATACAACTGTGTGCTTCCTGCTTTTTGTGGCATCAGTTTGGGGAAGAACCACATGTGTGTGATGGTCAGGTGTCTACAAACTTTTTTCCATATAGTGTAACTTCCACTTGTGTTTTTCAGTCTTTACCCTGATCGTTCATTTCGTGTTCCCAGCCCTCTGTACATTTGACCTTTTATGGAGTTTTGTAGTTGTCGCTACACGTGAATGAGTGTCGGGAATTGGGTTTGTACTCTGCACGTGATCAACACGCGCACACGAGTACGAAGGAAAAACAGCGTCTCTGAAACTTTTGTAAATTTGGCTTACACACAATTTTTCTAAAAAGATTGATTACTGTGTGTGTGTGTGTGTGTGTGTGTGTGTGTGTGTGTGTGTATAGAGCTTATCAAATCACACACACTCCATTCACTGTCGGCTGCTTACCCCAGAGGATGAGACACTGCAGATAAAAGAGGGTGTAATGGAGAATGTGGGTCTGTAATTAGCAGCACTGACCCTCAGGCATCTGAATCTCCTGTTTCAGGCATCTGAACACACACACACACGCACACACGCGCACACACACACACACCTCTCTCAGAAACGTGTAAATGCCTTTGTTCCTCACCAGCTCTTCCTCCTGATCAGTCCCTGATGTGTCATGTTAATCAGACTGAGATCGCTTTTTCAGCTCTTTCTTAACTGCTGTCCTAATTCAAGGACTTCACAGAGCCACCCTTCGTAGAAAAGGTTCAGCGTTAATTGTTAATTGTCTTTTCACTTTTCTTCCGGCTCAGAGTTTGACTCGACACACACACACACACACACACACACACACACACACACACACACACACAAAATATATAATTTTCACATCATGATGGTTTATGAAATCATGACGAAATGATCCTGAACAGATACTTGATCCTGGACATCATACATATTTAATTTTCCCAGAAATCTTTGCAATACATGTTTCCACAGCAATAATTTATTTATTTATTTATTTTTCGTCATTGATTTTAAATCAGAACACTGTTATCAGAGATGCCAACAAATTTCAAGCTTGAAACGAGTAAAATATATAGTTATAGTAAAAGATATATGAGTAAAAATATTCTAGATATAGGATTATGATGTTTGTTTTTAAAAACAAACCAATAAAGAGAAGAATTAGTTAAATTTGCCTAAAGATACTTTTATTTGCTAAGCACATTTAAGGTTACTTTCGATTTGGTCTGACTTTATGTAGCTGACCTTTGACCTGTGAGATTCATGAGCCGATAGAAAACAAAAACAAGAGAGCGAGGATTTGGCACTTTTGTGTCCATAAACAGTTTGCCCGGAGTTCACACTAGCCGGTGACAAGCCGCTTGTGTCACCTGTAGCTCGTCTCTCGTGAGTGTGAAACTTCGGCTACGCAGATGAAAGCGTTTGCGTCTCTCCACACACTGGTGTTGTGTGTTTGTGCAGCTTGCAGTGCTGGTGAGTGGATCGCAGTGTAACGAGATTAGACGTTTATTCCTGATCAAAAAAAAGATACATTCAGGCAGAAATATTGAAGGTTTCTGTGACAAACATTGAAGTGTCTCTGTGTGTGTCTCTGTGTGTGTCTCTGTGTGTCTCTGTGTGTGTCTCTGTGTGTGTCTCTGTGTGTCTCTGTGTGTGTCTCTGTGTGTGTCTCTGTGTGTGTCTCTCTGTGTGTGTGTGTGTCTCTGTGTGTGTGTGTGTCTCTGTGTGTGTGTGTGTCTCTGTGTGTGTGTGTGTCTCT
>CM075019.1:22309361-22323631 GCA_037576675.1 Pangasius sanitwongsei | reverse complement strand
GCTCAGTTGTATAAATAAGATAAATGTAAGTCGCTCTGGATAAGGGCGTCTGCCAAATGCTATAAATGTAAATGTTTATCGCTAATGTTGCTAGCTGACTGATATTTAACTAGCTTGGATTTGTCACAGGAGACACAAGCATGATTTCAGTATCTGAGGATATTTTTGAAAATAGTTTTTTTTCTCTCTCTCTCTGTTGTCCAAAAAGTCACAGTGTCATCCTGCATTTTTTTTTTTTTTTTTTTACGGTAATGAATATGCTCAGACTAATCACAACTGTTGACCAGGCTGCTACTCTGTGGTCTGTAATTTCTTATTTAATGATGTGTTTGCAATTTTAATTCCACTTTGTTTTATTATTACACCCTCGTGCGGAGGAGCAGGAATATGATACCAAAGCCAAACATGTCTCACAATTGTCCTAATGAACAGCTCAAAGGTTGAAAAGAGGTTTCCATGGAAACATTTTAATTACATTTCGCTAAAGAGTAATAGCATTGCCTACATCTATTAAAAAAAAAAGCTCATATATGCGGGTCGGCTCTCAACGTTCACCTAAAAGTGTCGGCTGAAAGAGCTGACTCATTTGTGAATTACACATCTCACACACACACACACACACACACACACACACACACACACACACACACACACACACACACACACACACACACGTTAATTAATTTCCTCTGTTCTTCAGGCTGCTTCCACCTTCTGCTTCATGACACATCAGTCAGCAGCAGTTAGAGCTAATTCCTCAAAAAGCTGCATTTCAGTTACTTAAAACAATTAGTTTTTGTCTGTTTTTAAATATTACTGATGTATAATGTTACAGTGCTATGAACTGTGTGTGCGCGTGTGTGTGTGTGCACGTGCATAAACAACAGAACATGAAAATGATTGCTTACTTAAGCAGAGAAAACTTGATCCTTTAATTCCACAACACTCTTGAATTCTGTATCCTGATTGGTCAGAAGGTGTTGATTAGTTTTCCAGAACAGCGGCTCTGACAGTAGTGCGGGCTTAATATTATTGCGCTCGTTCTGACACGTTATCGTTTCTATAGTAACGGCTCATTCACAGGGACGTGTACAGCTAACGTGCCGCTAATAGCAAACATATTAATGCTAATTTTTGATGTGGTGAAGTTTCCTGAATAAATTTTTATGTAACATTTATGGAAGGAGTCTCCAGTGTCAGCGCCTTGTAACAATCTGAGATAAAGCCGTAACTTCAAGTTCTCCGACATCTTCAAACTTTGAGAGAGAGAAAAAAAAGAGAGGTTTGTGAAGGAATGACTGTTTGTAGCTGCTATAACGTAAGTGAGAACAGGAACTAACTCGTATCATGGACGTAAATGTAGCTTTAAATGGATAAAATAAAATAATTATATAAATTGCTGTAGCGTAAGAGGAATAAAACACTTCAGGACATGCTTTTCTGGGAAAATAATCAGCTTCGGAGTGGTAATGGAAACTCTGCTTCATCAAACCAACTCGTTATTGATTATTTCTCTCAAAGAAAGTTTAGGAGATGTGTTTGGATATGATCTAAAACGTTCAATCTTTTTAAAAATAGATATAAATATTACAATAAATATTACAGCCGTTTACGAGTTGTATTGGAGCTGTAAAATGTGTTCTGACGGAGCGTGTGTGTGTGTGTGTGTGTGTGTGTGTGTGTGTGTGTGTGTGTGTGTCGGGAGGATCTAAGGCTCCGGTCCATAGAGCACGGCGCTCTCATAACTCCCCATCTGCTCTCAGTCATTTACATGCCTAAGTGGCCGTCACTCGCCTCAGTCCGCTGCAGACGCACGTCTAATGAGCTCCCACAGAGCCGGCGAAAATGGGATGGAGAGAGAGAGAGAGAGAGGGAGAGACGGAGAGAATGAGCGAGCGAGTGAGCGAAGGAGAGAGACAGGGAAAGAGAGAAATCGCCGATGTGGATTTTGTTCAGGTGTCAGACTGACACTTTGCGTTCACGTCACTGATACAGCCGAACGTGGCGGCCATTTTGGATCACCATGAGCGCTATGAACACGTTTCAACTTCATTCACCGTCACTATAGTCTTTTACTCGTGGTGTAAAAATGAGTTACGAGCGTGTGATGTGAATAACTGGAGTACTTGAGCTCACAGCATGTTCAGTAAGTGTGTTTAGTCAGCCAAGCTTCGTAGCTTTTCTTAAATATTAATGATAATAAAAATTCCAGTTAACTGCGTGCTGGAGTTTGCAATGCATGAAAAAGTAAAGTTTCCTTCCAAAATAATCCAGTTTTCACCTTCTGTCTATAAGATTTTAAAGTTTTTAAATTTTTTAAAAAGAGTATTGCTAATAAAGAATGTGGCAGATCACGATGATCCAAGATTCAAGAGTTTGTTTGTTTATTTATTTATTTGTTTATTTATTTGTTTATTTATCTGTCCATCATCCTGAACAATGAATTTACAGTTCTGCCACATTCACATATGTTAGATAAAATATATGTTATATGTTGAATATGTACATATAAAATTGTACATTTTAAAAATGTAAAAATTGTATGGCATAAAATTTTATGTTTAACATCAAATCATCTGTTTCCAGTACATTATTAATTAACTTAATTAATTAATTATTAACATCTCAAACTTACTGGTATCATTTATCATGATGTACATCACATTACCCAGCCTTAATTTAAATAAATAAATAAATAAATAAATACAAATAAATTTCATAACAAACATTCTTTCATATACAACCTTGCGCTTTTCTTTCTAGTCCTGTTCCTCAACTATTCTGAATAGTTTTTTTTTTCTTTCTCCTGCTCAAAATTTTTTTCTTTAATCTTTTATTTATTTATTTATTTATTTATTTATTGGTTACAGTACCCCATTTCAGTGCTCTTTTAAGCCGAGCATTTCTTCACTGGGCTAGAAAAAATGTAAAGGAAAGCATATTTTTGCTATTTAACGTTATATAAAATGCATTAATTGCCCATTTAACAGTAGGTGCATGTGTGTTAATAAACAGATGGACATAAATATACATATTGCTACGTAATCATCTCAAAATTGGAGGTTTATTTTAGGTTCTGTCCGTCGTCACTTTTCCGATTATTTACAGTTCTACCCAACAAAATGCGTTCAGTTGTAAACCTGGTTCTAGTGCTCAGTGATTATTTACTAAATTGATTTTAGTCGTGTTGTTGGCTCTTGTTACCTTAAATTAATATCTGAAAACGTAGTAGCAGCAGCAGCAGCGTCATTTCTCCTCCCCCTTAACAGTCATGATTTTTGATCTAACTAACCGGCTGATTAACAGAGTCCGCGTGGTCTGTCAGAGCGGAGAAAACGCTAAAATATTGAGAACGGCTGTAATGTTTAAAGAAGTGCCTAATTTCAGTTCCGCATGCGGTACATTTTGTTAAGGGTTTTAATCAGCTGGTTGGCTGAATAGTTCTTTTAAATATTTACCTCCCAGTCTAAAGACGTTGTGTACAGTGTGACTGCGCAATGAAGAAGAGCCAGTTTGTTTGGTGGTGTAAATCACTCGATCGCTCGCAGACGAGGCGTTCACCGTACACCACGTCTTTCACATGGTGAGATCCCCGACAAATCGCATCATGTGACTGTCACTACTTCATACAGAAACATGAGAAAAGAGAAAACATGGAGGAAACATCGGTTGGCGAGACGAAGGTAGCATACAGTGAATATAAAAATAGCTATTTTTATACTGTGCATCGGAATCATGCCATATTTGTGTTTGTTTTTTGCTGTTTTTAACAACCACGTGCCAAATAAGTTCTTGTAAAAGCAATATTACTGTGTTTATATTCTGCCTTCACTGTCCCATACAAATAGATGGATGATGAACTGGATTCAGGAATCTGCTGCGCATGACAGCAGATGAATTTTATTTGCTCTTGGACACTCCATGGCTATTTCTCATCACTGTGCTTGTTAGTGTGGTTACTGTGGTTAAAATTTTTTCCTACTTTTTACCACAAATTTTTTTTTTTTTTTTTTTTTTTTTTTTTTTTTTGCAAATAGCATTGACTTCAAGTCTGAGGTAAACTTTGTTGGAAAAACTAACAGACTGACGACGTTTCACCTCAGATTTGACTCTCACATTTTGCGTCTTTGATCAGCTTTCTGTATCGGACAGATAAACAAAATGTCGACAATCGACGATCACATACTTGAGCCAAAAGCGGGGTGGATTTTGATTGCCTAGTCTCTAGCTGTCTTCCTACTGAAGCGCTCTTATCTGATTGGTGGATCTGATTCCAAAGTTGTATCGACATCATCTCAGGCAAAGACAAGGTTTAAATTGGTTTCTTGCCAGTGATGACGTGTTTAGCTTTTATGGAATCGCCCACATTAGAAGCATATCAAAATATTGCAGTCAGAGCGGTGGCTGCACGAGAGCCGGTTAATTCTCGTGCATGCAGAACTGCATCGTGCAACCCGCAGCTGTTACGCTTGATATGAACACACATGAACATGAGTTGTTGTTACTTTTATTGCTGCTACTCCTTCTGCAAATTGTTTCTTGGATTTTTGATACGTGGGATGATGTGTGCGTGACGCACAAATGACTTTGACAGACCTGTTGCCAAACAGGAAGTGGGGTCAACAGGAAGTGAGCACATATGTTTAGCAACATGACCTGATGTTTAAAAAAAAAAAAAAAAAAAAAAAGCTTTAAGTTTATTTGCAGTTTGGTAGGACTAATGAAAACAGGAAGTGAGGCAATATCTCAGCAATGGTTTGATCTTTTGCCCTCTATTTTATTTATTTATTTATTTTTTTAATACTTCTCTTTCGGAAAAAGTGCTGATGGTCTCAATGGCTTCTGGTCTTCCTCCATTGCTAAGGGGTGGGGCCAGAAAATGCTTGGCCCCTTAATTGCTGCTATTAATAATAATAATAATAATAATAATAATAATAATAATAATAATAAAATCAACTGATTCCAGTCTATAGCTTATCGTTTCTCCCAATCCGGCATATCACTTTTATTTAGTCAGTAATCATGCTGCCATGAACAACTCCATCCATCCATCTATCCATCATATCTGATCACAGTTCCTCTCTTTAGTTTTCTCTTGCCTTTGTGCTGTCGTTTTTCATGTAGAATGATGGAATGATTATCCATCTACCTGAAAGACCGAGGGGTGTGACGTGCTTTCTCCGTGACTCATCTATGGAATATTGAATCTCATCCATGGAATATTCCAGTGAAACAATCCCAGTGATGGGGATTAGGCCAGATCAAACGGGATTAACCTGCAGCATTTGATCAACAAATTATTATTGCTATCGCTGTAAACGATTTGACTAAGTGCTGAGGAGATGACACTGTGAAGCAGGGATCGTGTGTGTTTGTGTGTGTTTTCTGGCTCACACTGATGGACTGATTGCACTTGATTTTGAGTGGACAGCTGCAGATTGCCAGTGTGATTTAAACAGCACTATCTAATCAAGTATCTTTTATCTGTATAAAATCAGCGCTCTGTCTCTTCTTAATGTTCCTCTCAAACAGCGAGCTGATAGCTAGACAGCGTAGCATGCTGGTCCCGAAGCTCACGTCGATTCAGACGAATTTGATCTCTCTCCCAAATTAGTTGTAAACAGAGGTCACGGCAACGTCTCTACATCTTAGCGAGTGGAAATATCTTGAATATGGGCTAAACTTTTTCCTCATATTATAAGGAGATGATTTTTAAATCAAAAGTCGTCTTATTCAGCCTGTTTTTAGATGCTGTCAGACATTTGAAGCTTCAGGAGATGAGAGAGCAAAATCAGCTGTGCTTTCTGGATGGGAGGGGCTTACTCTCACTCTCATTACTGCCAATCACAGCGACTCTAGCCAATCGTGTGCGTCTGCGAGGTCAGGTATGAGGAAGAGGGTAGATAGCACTCTACTCCGAGTGCGTTATGCTGCACTGAGACACAGCAGTTTGAAAAAGACGCAGTCGGCTGGCTTGACGTGCCTTGGAGGAAGCACGTGTTCACCTTCACACTTGCTGTCGTGTGATAGGTGGAGAGCTGGATGATGGGTGGGGATTGGCGGGAACAAATTTGGGAGAAAACGGGTGGGGAGGCGATGAATCTAAAGCATTATTTGTCATGTATTAAGAAATATAATGTTCACTCTGCTTCTAGTTATAATAAAGAAAAACTTTTGGGGGTGTGTGTGTGTGTGTGTGTGTGTGTGTGTGTGGCTATTGTCTGAGTCACTGATGGTCTTCTCTGCACAGAATAATGATGAAAACATGATGACTGACACTCACTCTCTCTCTCTCTCTCTCTCTCTCTCTCTCTCTCTCTCTCTCTCTTTCTCTTTCTTTCAGGTCTCGTGGTGTAGGGTGCAGCGGGGGGGCTGAGAGGCAAGCGCATGAGGAAGGGGCGTCTAGAGACCCCTGTCCCCACACACAGCGCTTGCACACACACACACACACACACACACACACACACACACACACACACACACACGCAGCATAGTTAAAGGGAGACACGCCCACCAGCAGCTATGGTAAGCTTTTATTGTTTTTGCACACACGCGCGCGTGCACACACACAATTGTGATAATTTATACTTGTGTTAAATCATTACCTGACGTGATTAATGCATTTTCCTGATCCAATTTCCATTGAACACACTGACGTTACTCTCTGTAACGGATCTCTGCTGCGCTGCTTCATCGCTCCCATGAAACGCTTCGTCTAAACCCGATACTGAACAGAAGATCCGGTGTGCTCTTAGAGATGTTTTTTTAATGAATGTCGCTGTCAGAATCTTGATAGTTTACACCCACACACACACACGCGCGCGCGCGCACACACACACACACACACACACACACACGTGCATATATGTACATGGCTATGAAAGGGTGGATGGAGGGATGGGTGAAGGGATGGATCAAGGGAAGAATGGGTGGATGGGTAGGTGGATGGAAGGATGGATGGTTGAATCGAAGGAGGAATGGGTGGATGGTATAGATAGGTGAAGGGATGGAGGGATGGGTGAAGAAGGGATGGATCAAGGGAGGGAGGGATGGATGGGTAGGTGGATAGAGGGAGGGGTGGATGGTAGATAGATGAAGGGATAGAGGGATGGGTGAAGGGATGGATCGAGGGAGGGATGGATGGGTAGGTGGATGGATGGAAGGATGGATGGATGAATCAAAGGAGGAATGGGTGGATGGTATAGATAGGTGAAGGGATGGAGGGATGGGTGAAGGGATGGATCAAGGGAGGGAGGGAGGAAGGATGGATAGGTGGATGGATAGGTGGATGGAGGGAGAGATGGATGGATGGCTTCTTTGACCGTTACAAAGTGCGGACACTGGAGACTCCTTCCATAAATGTTAAACGAGAAACATCACTTCATCAACAGTTATACATTTTTCTTTGTTAAACCTACTATTTTTTTTATTAATAGCGTTAGATTGTGTGAAGCCTCTGCCGTTCACATCCCCGTGAAGGAGCGGTTACTATGGAAACCGTAACGCGTTACAACAAGCCCATTAACGTAATGTTATGTAAACGCTGTAATGTAAATGTCGTTCATGTTACAGCTAGAGCTACTGTTATACACAAATAACGCACACGTTCTGACCAATCGGGTTCGAGAACTCAACCGTTTTGCGGTGTAAGGATGCGTGTTGTGCGAGTGTTGGAGTACACTGAGCTGCACGGGTTTGATTTAAACAAACATATCACATGATCATATATTATATCGAGAATGTTTAGAGGGACAGGAGTTTTCTTAGTGAGCGTTTATATTAACGATTCTGCTTGTCCTGACGCTACTGATTTGTCCCCCTCCGCTCAGGGTCATCACCGCAACGATTCAAACCTCCGTCAGGTTATCGTTTCGGAGCCCTGCTCTTCTTTCCGTTCACGTAAACCCAGGCTGTGCGAGCGCCGCTCCTCCACACACTCGCCCGTAATTTAACCCTCGATTACAGCTACAGTGAGATGTCAAGCTCTCCTGATAACGTCCAGAAGTAACACGGACAGAGAGGGAGAGAGAGAGATGGAGAGAGAGCGATATGAGGGTTTGATAAATGGCTCGGCGCTGCAGCGGGGACTCGGGGGAGAGCGAAGGCTGCGCGGTTTGAATTATTAACGCGTGTGCAACGAACAGGCCTCATAAATAAACCAGTGCAATCAGCACAACGCTAGCACCAGCGCTAATGCTAATCCAGCAGCAGCGCTCCGGCATCGGTGACCTTGGGTTCATTTGTGTGTCTCGCACGCGCGCGCACACACACACACACACACACACACACACACACACACACACTTCATTCTCTCTCATGTCTCATGTGTCTATGCATTGATCGATTTATTGCTGAGAGAATGTGCTGACCTTGCTGGAGTGTTTTTTTTCTCTCTCTCACACACTCTCTCACACACACACACACTCCTTGTCATCTTGGCATCAACCTTTACACACTCTGTAAGCTTAACAGCTGGTCATAAACACTAATACTGAGCAGTAGCATTGAGACGAGCCTCACGCGGAGCAGTGCATGCTGGGTAATTGTCGGGATTTCCGCTTCCTCTGGCAGGCTTTCAGGATGTGAACAGTGCTCATTGTGTGGAGGTGCATTGTGTAATCACACTCCCTTGGCTGTGGCTACTCCGAAGTATGTGTGTGTGTGTGTGTGTGTGTGTGTGTGTGTGTGTGTGTGTGTGTGTGTCTGAATTTTTAATGCAGCCCTCCACAGGCCGTTGACACTTGAAGCGCAGTCGCACTTTCGGCTGCACACTCACCTTGCAGCTGTCTTCCAAAACACACACACACACACACACACACACACACACACACACACACACACACACACACAGGATGTTCATCAGGAGCATACACTCCGCTCACGTTCCTTGAAAAACTGCACATTGAATTTTAATGACCTGAAAGGTTTTAGATTTGAATGCATTTGAATATTAATGAAGCTGGAGTTTATATTATTTGTGCTACAGCGTTTGTATTGCATAAATTATTAAAGGTGATAGTTTAGTTGTCGTCATTTTATTAGCATAAAATTTAATGCTTTGGTGTCTGATGACGCCGTTGCCAAGAAAAGATCATGGAAACCCTCACATGGTAACTGTTCTACGTATAGTAGAGATCTATAGACTTTCTTTTCTTTTCTTTCTTCCTTTTTTTTTTGCATATTTCTCAGCCACAAGTAAAGTTCTGAAATTGAAAATAGAGAAAATGGAGACGCAGCCCCCGTGTCTGCATTTACAACCTCATCTACTGATGGAAGAACATTTCTGACTGACGAATTACAAGATTTATAAGTTTACAATGCGAAATGAGTTCTAACTTTTTCTCGCTAAACACGAGCCTCACTGCCGTCCCCGAAATAATCACCGATTCACTCACTCACTCCTGATCTGCTGGACCAGTTTAGTGTTTACTCTGTACAGAGTGTGTAAGCCCTGTTTTGACGACGACGTAATGGAGAATGCGCATGGCAGACATTTTGAATACAAACTTAATTGATTCAATTTATGTCCTTTTTGCTGCGACTCTCCAAAAATCAAATCACACTTGGCTAACGAAGTTTTAGATGCCTTTAGACAAGCTGTTTTTACTTTCGAGTTTGTTAAACTGACGATCTTTGGAGGTAGACACCAAGGCAAGGTGAAAGTATCCTTTCTTTCAATCATTTTTTAAAATTTTTATTTTATACAAATTACACAAATACTAATCCCCACTAATGACTGACTGTACAGACACTCAGACTAAAATAGACCAAAAAAAAAAAAGGTGAAAGTATCCTAAGCATAAACGCCTCCATGCCATTTTTTTCGTGGAATATATTACGTGGCGCACGGCAGCGAGTAGCGAAGTGATTCGAATCGACGCAGTAGCGCTGATGAACACTGCAACACTGTTTACGTTCTCAGCTTAGACAACATATATTTAATATCTCAAAAAGATATTAATCCATCCCTAAAAGAGTCGATTCATCAATTCTGGACGTCGAAAAAATACGAGTCGAAACCAAGGCTTTGGA
Source organism: Pangasius sanitwongsei (assembly GCA_037576675.1). Taxonomy (NCBI): domain Eukaryota; kingdom Metazoa; phylum Chordata; class Actinopteri; order Siluriformes; family Pangasiidae; genus Pangasius; species Pangasius sanitwongsei. Next base: position 22,313,599 of record CM075019.1, on the reverse strand, counting down.
GTCGATTCCACACCGAAAACGGTTCACCTTATACGTGCGGATGCAAGGCAGGCGAATTGAATTTAGAGCGTTTCGGTTGGCTAAACGCTGCGTGTGATTCACTTCATGCCATAAACATGGTAGCAGGGTGTAGAATTGTGTGTGAGGGAGAGCGAATTGTGTGTCTACCAGGATAAAACAGCAGGTGATGCGAGATGTTACAGAACTCCCTCTAATCAGACCTGATTTTATGTTTTATTTTGACATCTTTTAATTCTCTTATAAACTAGCCATTATCCACTGTTCCAGCACTTTGTTTTCATCAAGTGTGTGGCGTGTGATGCGAGAGACACACAGCCACTCTGTTTTACCGCGCAGTGTGTGAACGTGACTGATTTTATGTTGGTTAGAGCCGCGCGGGTGTGATGACGCGGCAGGTCAGGAGCTTCGGAGCTACATTTTTAACACCTTGTCGTCTTTGCGTTGACATTCGTGCAGCGCTCAATACCAAGAGCGTACACCAGCAGCCTCTGCACTACCATGGCTGTGTGTGTGTGTGTGTGTGTGTGTGGCATATTTTAGCACAAATGCATTAAGCACCTCTGGTAGAAACGTTCTGTACAGTTGTTAAACAAAACTACAGTGCGCGTGTAAACGGGTTTATTTTAAGCTGGTTAAATCTGATATTTACATGCAATATGGCTCACCACGTCTCATCGATTGGAGCTGCAAATATTTAAAACGGTGCACTGATTAGATTCAGGAAATGTTTACACCCCAAGTGTGAGGACATGTGTTAGAGCATGAGTGTGTGATTACAATGCAGTGATCCTCCTTGGCTGTTAAACACACTCTTAGACACACTCAGACACTCCAGCAGTGAGTTTTACACCCATGCCCTGGCTCCTGTTAGAAACGCCTCATAAACTTTACTCTGACTGTTAAATACAGCAGCATGGAGATAACACACACACACACACACACACACACATTCAGTGGGGGTTCGGATAGTATTCAGATCTTCAGTTTTTGCAAGCTTTGCATACCAGGGTTTGGACACTTTCTCTCATTCTCCCTGGCAGATATTCTCAAGCTCAGTCAGATTGGACGAGGAGCGTCTGTGAAAGGCCATCTTCAGCTCTCTCCACAGATGTTCTGTGGTGTTCAAGTTGGCTGCATTCATTCTTCCATCAATTCTGACCAGTCCTCCTGTCCCTGCTGCTGAGAAGCAACCCCACAGCATCATGCCGCCACCACCATGCTTCATCATATGAATATATGCCAACTGATGAGCAGTACCTGGTTTTCGCCAGATGTAGCTCTTGGAGTTCCGCCCAGAAAGTTCCATTTTTCTCATCTGACCAGAGTGTCCTTAAAGTACCTGACATATGCCTTTTACTGACAAGTGGCTTGATGGAATGACGGAGTATTGCTGAAATGATTGTCCTTCTGAGGTTCTCCCATCTCTGTGGAGGATCTCTAAAGCTCTGAGTGTCCATTGTGTTCTTGGTCACTTACCTGTCCAAGGGTCTTCTAGCCCCGTTACTGAGGAAGATTCCTGGTTGTTTCAAACTTCTTCCATTTCACAATAATGGAGCCCTGGGAGCATTCAAATGGTTTATACCCTCACCTAGATGTATCTGAAGTTCTAGTGAGAGTTCCTTAGAAGTGATGGCTTGGTTTTTGGTCAGACACACACTGTGGACCTTTTGGAGTGCTTATATACACAAGTGTGTGCCTTTGTAAGCCTTGTCCAGTCAGTTGAATTTGCCACATGTGGACTCCAGGCAAGTTCTAGAAACATGTCAAGATAATCATTTTGCTCTATTTTGAGTGTCTTAGTTTAAATAAGAGATTTCACTCTCTACAGACATGATTGTTTTAGTTTGAAACAAACGGCTTTCTGTGATCCTCTTTCAACCCTGCTGTCTTATCCATCCCCAGTTCCAGCTGTTTGTCTTCATCACGTGTGTAGTGTGGATGTGACACACACAGCCGCTCTGTTTTACCGCATGGTGTGTGAACGTGACTAATTTACGTTTGACCGATCCGCACTGGCGTGAGGACGCGTGTGGTCAGGAGCTTTAGAATTTATATTTTTAACGCCGTGTTGATATTTGTGCAGCGCTCAATGCCCAGAGTGTACACCAGGATTAATATTCTTCACAATGTACGCACGGTTGCTCCATGCACCCGACATACACCTCATGATTTCATGCAGACTGACTGCTTTGACTTGTAAGCACTTGATTATTAGTATGTTCCACATGATAACCTATATTCACTGTATCTGTGCTAAAACCTCCAGAAGTATAGCTTCTCTGACGAGCCCTGTTGAACACACACCACTAATACACAGCTCCTACCCTACAGATGATGTTTGTCGAGATGTTTGAACACACAGCACCTCTTCTTGTAGCAGGAAGCTGTCAAAGACAAACCAGACTGAACGTCAAGCTCGCTGTAATACAACAGTTACACAGACGAGATGAGTCTTGTCATTTTTATGCCGTTATGCATGTCGTGTGGTAACGTCACCTCCGAGGAAGGGAGTGCTTTTGCTCTAGTGCACATCTGATGTACAGTATGTGATCTGCTATAGAAGGTTCAGCTTAAAGAGTGAAGATGCTGTGATTATGGAATGGATATCATGCTAAGCAGAGCTAAAAAAGAGAGATGTATGCCAGCATATAAATTAGACGCGACGTTTCTGCACCTCGTACACCTTTTATTCTGATTTCGATGGCTCAGCAGAATGTGTGCGGTCTTCACTTTATGGAGAAATGCAGACATAAAGATTTTTTATCCTGACTATAAAAATCATCTGACTAAGGAAATGGCTTAATTTCATCCTGCACTAAATTAACACATCGGTGGAATAGAGAACCGTTATTACATACACCAGTGTATCATGCGAGCTCTTAAGATGTTTTTTATATACTGTGTAAGGAATGAAACACTATGTGGCATTTTATAGAAAAATAATCAGTGACAGGGTGGTGTGATGACGCAGAGTTACTGTTAACACCACCACCTCCAGCACATCTCCAAGTGTTTTATTCCTCTTCTACTATAGCGATTTACCAACAGTTGCACATTTTTATTTATTTAAGAACAAAATGTTGGACATGTTATCCGTTTATAGTTACATTTAATGTTGTGTGAAACAAGTTAGCAGCTATAAACAGTCATTCCCTCTGTCATTTTTTTTTTTTAAATGTGTCCTGAATATGCTAAGTCTAAAAAAAAAAAAAACACAGCTTGTCATATTACGAGAAAAACTGCAACAAGCGCAAATAACTCGGCGCTGAAGATAACCGCTTTACCTCTGGCTGGTACAAAGCGCTGACACTGAAGACTCCTTCCGTAATTGTTAAATATACAGAAAATGTCACCATGTTGTTGTACAAGTCCCTGTGAATGAGCTGTTACTATAGAAACAATATTTGAAAGATATTGCATTAGTTTTTAATATAAACCTGAGATTTGCAGCTGCACTACTGTCAGAGCTGCTTTTATAGAAAATGAGTCAACACCTTCTGACCAATCAGAATCCAGAATTCGTCAGCACTGTGGTGTAATATTCATATAGTGTTTAACAGGAGTTAAGCAAGAACACGGGCTTGTGGAGAATACCGGAGATTTGTGGTGTAGAGAGAGGAGGAGAGGGCTAATTGTAGGTGAGAGACAAAGAGCAGAGAGAAAGTGGAAAGGGAGCAATAAGGTTCAGCGTCTTATTAAAAATGAATCAGTGCTGAAATTGATTATGTACCTGTAAGAATTAGGCTTAGACATAAGTACTCTCAGGATGCTACAATCATTAGTCCTGCATGATTACTCAGTTTATTATAACTCCTTCCAGATTAAAAACCCGAGTCGTGTTCTCTTTCTCCTCCTCTTCTCTCTCTCAGAGGTCCATCCGCTCCTTCGGAAACGACGACCGCCACGTCATGGCGAAACACTCCACCATCTACCCGTCCTCCGAGGCACTGGAAGCCGTACAGAGCCTCGTCTCCACTGTCGAGTGCGCTCTCAAACACGTCTCTGACTGGATGGACCAGTCGCAGGCCGAGCAGCCGAACCAGTCCAGCAGGCAGGAGGAGGAGACGGAGGCCAGCGCCGACGAATCAGCAGAGGAAAGCACCAAGTGAGAGACGCTGAGAGAGTGAGAGACGCTGAGAGAGTGAGAGACGCTGAGAGAGTGAGAGACGCTGAGAGAGTGAGAGACGCTGAGAGAGTGAGAGACGCTGAGAGAGTGA
>CM075019.1:22307360-22309261 GCA_037576675.1 Pangasius sanitwongsei | reverse complement strand
GAGAGTGAGAGACGCGCGCTGGGGGAGAGAGTGTGAGAGAGACGCGCTGGGGGGGAGAGTGTGAGAGAGAGACACGCTGGGGGAGAGAGAGTGAGAGAGACACGCTGGGGGAGAGAGAGTGAGAGAGACACGCTGGGGGAGAGAGAGTGTGAGACGTGCTGGGGGAGAGAGTGAGAGAGAGACGCGCGCTGGGGGAGAGAGAGTGTGAGACGTGCTGGGGGAGAGAGAGTGAGAGAGAGACACGTGCTGGGGGAGAGAGAGTGAGAGAGAGAGTGAGGGAGACACGCTGGGGGAGAGAGAGTGAGAGACACACGCTGGGGGAGAGAGAGTGTGAGAGACGCTGGGAGAGTGAGACTGGTCCTATTACAGAGAGTTCCAATAACAGTCATTAATAATTATTCAACATTATTGCTGACAGTTTGAATGTATTCCCCCCCGTCTCTCTCTCTCTCTCTCTCTCTCTCTCTCTCTCTCTCTGTGTCTCTGTCTCTCCCCCCCTCGCTCCCTCCCTCTCTCTCTCTCTCTCCCCCCCTCTCTCTCTCTCTGTCTTTCCCCCCTCCCTCTCTCTCTCCCTCTCTCTCAGTGAGGGCAGTAGCAGCAGCAGCAGCAGTGGGGGTGATGGCAGGGTGCTGTGTGGGGTGATGCGGGTCGGCCTGGTGGCTAAAGGGCTGCTCATTAAAGACGACATGGACCTGGAACTGGTGCTCATGTGTCGAGAGAAACCCACACACACACTGCTGCGCACCGTCTGTGATAACCTCCCACTGCAGATAGAGGTACACACACACACACACACACACACACACACACACACACAGTCGCTCTTCTTGACTGTTTTTTTCCCTCACTCTTTCTCCCGCTCTCTCTCCCCCCTCTCTCTTTGTCTCTGTCTCTCTCTTTCTTGCCCTTTCTTGCTTTCTCTTTCTCTCTCTCACGTTCTCTTCTTTTCTCATTTGAATTGAGATTTTCTCTGCAAGTCGCAGAGATCGCTGGTGTTTGTGGTGAGCGTACGTAGCTTATGGATACTACTGTTTCTTACAAACTATAAGCGTGACAGAACCACAATATACACAAACTACGTTCATTTTATATTTAGTCATGTTAAATATTGAATGTTTGGCAATTCTAGTACTGTGAGGGATATGCTGGTGTGTGTGTGTGTGTGTGTGTGTGTGTGTGTGTGGGAGAGACAGGGACAGGGCAGCAACACTGGCACTAACAAGCTCAGTCTATTTATATTCATCATGTGTAATTAATCTGATCCTGCCAGCCGCAAGCTTCCCTTAATTAGACAGCTAACCCTGCAGTGCAGGAGGCCACGGGGTCCTGATCACCTAGTCAATGCTCTCACACACACACACAGACACATACATACACACACACACACACACACATACACATTCTGCAGACACACGTATACATAAACACATACACATTCTGCAGACACACGTATACATAAACACACACACATTCTGCAGACACACGTATACATAAACACACACACATTCTGCAGACACTCACTCATATACATACACACACACACACATTTTGCAGACACACACACACACACATTTTGCAGACACACATATACATACACACACACACATTCTGCAGACACATTCACATGCTCATAAGCGCACAGACACACTGCAGACACACACTCTCTGCAGGCACGCGCACACACACTAACTGCATGCACACACACAGACACACTGCAGACACACACTCTCTGCAGGCGCACACACACACACACAGACACTGCAGATACAGATCTTATTAAAGGTGAGTGATCTGTCAGTAGGACGCTCATAATGTAATAAATCAGCCTTTAATGGAATGGTAGCCTTCTCTCTACAGTCTCCTGTTACCTTTCTATTGCTCCCTTAGTCTCTCTCTCTCTC
>CM075019.1:22294860-22302360 GCA_037576675.1 Pangasius sanitwongsei | reverse complement strand
TACAAAAGCAATTGTTACACACTTTTTTTTTTTGCCTTGTTTGTTTATTTTTTTTTTTTTGTAACCTGCTTGTTTGTCATTAAACAAAATTGTCAAGTGCTTTTACCTGGACTCTCCTCCTCCTCCTCCTCCTCCTCCTCCTCCCGTCTCCCTCCTCACCCCAACCCATAACATGCTGGACCTCTGATCACACAGAGATCCATGTTCTCACACACACACACACACACACACACACTAACCGAGAGCAGAGTAAGACTGAAGTTACGGGGTGTGTTGCGAGTGCCGGTAGCGTCGCTAGCTCACGCCGAAACACCTGTATTTCCTCAGGCGAGAGTAAACGGCTTAAAATCCGGAGTGATTGTGTTGCGGATTCTGAGGGACATGTGCAACCGAGTGCCGGCCTGGGAACCTCTCAAAGGATGGGTGAGTGTCGGTACTTATTTACAAACTTTAAAATGAATTTTTTAAATTTCATTTACACTGAAAAGTTTTAACAATAATAAAAAATTCACACTGTCATTTTTTTGTTTTGTTTTGAGCTTTTAATAGGGCTGCGTTAAAATTCATCTTAGTTTAAAGTTAAACGATCCCACTTTTTGGCTTCTTCGGCTAAATAGCTAACGTTAGACATTCGTTTTTAGTGACTCAAGTTCATAAACTCGTTAGTTCCTAAACATTTATTATTATTATATTAATAATTTATTTTTTATATGTCTCTTTATATGTAAATGTTTCCAGTTCCAAAAGAATCTTCATTCCAGTTCATTCTTTTTTTTTTTTTTCTCCAATATCCAATCCTTGAACAAACTTTTTGTTTTTTAAGGAGAGAAAAGAGAAAATGTTGTCTTGTTGATTTCTGACAGTAATCATTCATTCAGGTGTAAATTTATTGGCTAAAAAATTCTAACGTAATTGTGCTAGCCCTGATTTTTATTTATTTATTTATTTATTTTTACACACTGGTGAAATGTCGTTATCGAGGGGTGTTTTTTTTTTTTTTTTCTCCTGTGGTTAGCCGCTGGAGCTGCTGTGTGAGAAGGCCATCGCGACGTGTAACCGGCCGCTGGGGGCAGGAGAGGCTCTGCGCAGGGTCATGGAGTGTCTGGCCTCCGGGATCCTTCTCCCAGGTAAACCCCCGCGCCGCTGTACAGGGGTTACAGAGAGAGAGAGAGAGACGAAACCACACCGCGTAACAACAGTGTGATTACTTTTCATTCCTCGTACTGTGCCCTTTAGCGAGCGCTACATTTCATTCCTCCATTTTACAGTCCTGTAATAACCTCAGCCCTGCTCTGTTCACGGCTACTTACCCTCAACAAACCGCCCAATAAACCTAGTCCCAGTGGATGCTGAAAGGAAAACGACAACTATTAATGGATTTTCAGAATCATCTTCAGGGATACGGTAAACGTCCGAGAGAACAGGACCATCTCAATTTTTAAAAAAAAAATAAAAAACTCACAGCTTAGTATGTGTAAAGCTTTGATTTGTCTCGGGGTTGCGAGGGTTAACATGACCTCGTTTTCTCTGTCCCGGGTCTAACCAGTTTATCTGCACTCCTCACATGCTTTTATGCGGTTATAATTAATTAATAGTGAAAGATGCACACGTTAATATTTAATCAGCTGTACATCAGCAGGGCTAGCCTAGCGTCTTCCCTGACCCTGCTTTTGCCGAGCAGGAAGTGATGCGTAGCTTACTGGAGCTGAAGGGTAAAAGGATGAGCAGCGGCGTAGAGGAGCGGGCGCAGATCGCGAGGGTCGAGTAATGGAGCTTAATGTAGACGATGGAGAAGATTTATTACAGAGAGGGTTTAAGAGTCTGTTCATGAAACCGGGTCATGTTATGGTTTAAATTGTAATAACAGTAATAATCGGAAATTACGAATTTTCTGCAAGCCCAAGTCTTGACTGCTGTAACATTTGAACATTTTATGATGTCAGTAACATGCTTATGTGTACGGTAAGTGACTAAAAACCCAAAGGATATTCTCTGCACTGATTTATCTGCCTGTTTATACGGAAATATTCCACGCCAGGAATGTATGATGCGAGGCAGGGGAGCCTCGTTTATACTTAGCGCACGATTTAGCGTGCGCATGCAGGAGAACCTAATGAGTATCTAATGTACATCCGGAAGATTTAAAATCGGCTTTCACTGCATGGCACTTTCCTCTGTCAAATGTTCAGTGATTTATTTTATTTTATTTTTTTATGCACAGCGACATTAAACCCTCTGATGCGTTCTGTCTCTCATTAAAACTTTCCGCCGTCATCGTGATTGTTGTCATGAGCTGCGTCTCAAACCAAAACCGTACATTCAAAAGTGTTTACTAGTCTAGAAAATCTAGAAGGCAGGTACACAAACCAGAGCTCTCTGTAGGTTTGAAGCCTTCATGAGAGGTTTTTAAAATCCAAACACTAACTGTAATAAGAAAACCGGTTAGCATTAGCACTCAGTAACGGGGTAGAATAGTACACAAGTACGCGATTTGACGCAGAACCCTGGTTTGTTTCGTGGAAGTAGATGGACGGAGAAATTGATCTATTTTTATTGATGATCAAAAAGAGGAGATTGTGAGTTTCTCTCGAGAAGTCGGGTCATGACCCCTGGGTTACAGGGACAGTCACACAGCTCTGACAGCCAGTGTGACCTGGCGTTGTGTGTCGGTACGCTAACATGATAACATCCAACATTTTCCTTCATCCATTATTAGAGCTGTTTGTTTGACCTCCATGTAAGAAGAGTTTCCTCCGTCCTCAGGTGGACCGGGGCTGCACGACCCGTGTGAAAAGAAGCCGACGGACACGCTGGCGGCCATGACGGACGAGCAGGCGGAGGCCATCACGTACAGCGCACAGGTGACCTCACACTCCACCCACGTCTGATACCCGATGGCGTGAGAACGGACTTGACCTCTAGTCTTTCCCTGATCGTGAATTATAAATCCGAGGGACAGGTGAGGACAGAGAGCGCAGTGTGACGAGTGGAGATCCCTCACTCCAGCTCAGATTACTGTGTAGTGTGTGTGTGTGTGTGTGTGTGTGTGTGTGTGTGTGAACTGTGAGCTTAGCCAGACAATAAGGTAAAGAAAGAGAAAGAGTCTTACAGGCTTATCTTATCTACTGTCTTCACATTACTGTCGTCTGACACACACACAATCGCACACATCGGCCTTATCTGTGCTAGTGAAAAAACACCACACACACACACACACCATCTAGCAGCAGCTCCTTCAAGGCTGGCTCTGTAATGTGCGTGGGAAAATGGTGCTCCTGAAACCTGTGTGTGTGTGTGTGTGTGTGTGCACGCGCTCTCCATCATGAAAACAGGTCTCTCTACTGAAGGAAGGTGAAAACGATACTAGAATGCCCGATTGTATTGCAGAGCATCTTCAGGGACTCTGTGAATTGCCTCCCTCTCTTCTCCCCTCTTTCTCAGTTCACCTCTCAGCTGTCGAGTTTATTCTTGTAGCACATTTTCTACTTAAACACAACCACAACGCAGCTTCACATCATATAACCCAGCAAAGTAACTGTTACGGGTATCGGGGTATCGGGTGTCTGTCTGATACCGTGCTCGTTTTACTCGCTTACACGTACGAGTACAAAAATGCCCCGATAACAACATCGGATAAAGGGTGACACTATGCGACGTAAGTCTAGTGTACGATGTCGCGCTAATGAATAGACGACACAAAATGACGGCGATCTGGACGGATTTCCAAATCGCCAGGCAGCGTACAGTTGGTGAACGGAGGCTGCTAAAACAGTATAACGTTAGATGTTACGATGTTTCAAAGCTTTACTTTCCCTTTACTGAGGGATCTTCAGCTGTTATGCTTGAAATTTAAGGTTAAAAGCTGAATGTGTAGGTTGTAATGGTGTCTGATATGCCAGATGGTTGCTAGGGTGTAGTTAGATGGTTTTTCTAGGCTGTTTCTAGGTGGTTGCTAAGTTATGCCAGGTAGTAGCTAGGGTGTTGATAGGTGGTTGCTGTGTAATCTCAGATGGATGCTAGATGGTTGCTGTGATGTTCCAGATGGTTTCTAGGATGTTATGGTTTTCTGGGTATTGTTAAGTGGTTGCTAGGGTGTTGCTAAGCGGTTGTTATTCCAAGTGGTTGCTAGGGTGTTGATAGGTGGTTGCGATGTAATTGCGAGTGGTTGTTAGGCTGTTGCCATGGTGTTCCATGTGGTTTCTAGGTGGTTTATAGACTGCTGTTTTGGTATTTCAAGTTGTTAGGAAGTTGATAGGTGGTTGCTAGATTGTTGCTAGGGTGTAGCTAGATGGTTTTTCTGTGGTGTTGCTGGGTGGTGGCCAGGTTATCCCAGGTGGTTTCTAGAGTGTGGATAGGTGGTTGTTAAGGGTTTCCACGTGGTTGCTAGGGTGTTGATAGTTGTTTGCGGTGTAATCTCAGGAGGTTGCTAGGGTGTTGCACATGGTTGTTGTATTTCAGGTGGTTGCTAAGTCATTGCTAGGTGTTTCTAAGATGTTACTGTGGTATTCCAGGTGGTTGAGTGTTGAAAGGTGGTTTCTAGGATGCATGTAGGGTTAGGGTTACTCCGTTGGTTGCTAGTATGTTAATTGGTTGCTGTCGCGTTCCAGGGAATTAACTACACCGCTACACTGCAATCGTAATTCCGATGTTTCCCGGAAGCACAAGCACATCGTTTCCCTCTGGGATCTACGTCTTTGCCAGGTTTCATGGCTCTGCGTCACAAATTGCGGCCCGTGAAAATGGTAAAACTTTTCAGGAAGAATAAGAAGAACAGTAAAGCATCTTCCTATGATACAAGTAACCATCTAACTGACCTACAGTGTTTATAGGGTTACACAGCACCTACATAAGCCCTTAATAACAACTAACAAACCTACATAATCATTAGGCTTATTTCTGTAGGCTGTGATGTCATGTGACCTGCACAACCAGTCTTCATGAGATCTTAAAGCAAGCTTAGAAAGTCTCGTAACAGCCTTATCTGAAAATCTTTGCCAGCTAGCATTTGAATAAGTCTTTATAAGTCTTTGTAAATCCTTATTCCTTAATTCTTATTCGTCATTGCAAGCTTATGTAGGGCTTCTGTAGCTCTGTGCAGTAATTAGAAAGAGAGGGCGAGCTTCCTGTCGTCGTTATTCTAACGCAGAAACTCACACCACCAGCAAACACTCCACACTTCAGCAAACACTAACACAGGAAATGGCGAGTCAGCTTTTCCCCTCCTGCATTCCTGACGCTACAAAATGCTAATTTGGGTTTTCAGAAAATGCTAAAATTGTTTCCACGCCTGCTTCCTCGTTAGTTAAAGTGTCAGTGGCCAGGTTTAATAAGCGAAGCTCCCTTTCAGAGCAGTTTATCGTGACGTGGTGAAGCAGCAGTGAGTAGCTGTTCAGGAATTTGCTCCGTCAAAACAGGATAATTACTGAGCGCTTGTGGGTTTTTTCCCCCTCTTTTTTCCTCTAGTTGTGATTACAGTAATTGATGGTAAAAATAGCTACCTGCAGACTTGAGCAGAGACGTGTGTGTGTGTGTGTGTGTGTGTGTGTGTGTGTGAGAAAGAGAGTGAGATCAAATTGAGTGCACGGCTGCTGATCTGAATGATTTGAAAGCACAAAGCATAATGACTGAAGATTGAGTAATTAGCTTTGGTAGATCAGACTTTAACAAACCTTTAACTCTAATCATTTGTGTTTGAACTGATGATGATGATGATGTCCTGGCCAAAGGCCACGCCTTCTTCATTGTGACTGACGGGTACAAAGGCCACGCCTCCTTCATTGTGACTGACGGGTACAAAGGCCACGCCTCCTTCATTGTGACTGACAGACACATAGGCCACGCCTTCTTCATTGTGACTGAAGGGTACAAAGGCCACGCCTTCTTCATTGTGACTGAAGGGTACAAAGGCCACGCCTTCATTGTGACTGACGGGTACAAAGGCCACGCCTCCTTCATTGTGACTGAATGGTACAAAGGCCACGCCTCCTTCATTGTGACTGACGGGTACAAAGGCCACGCCTCCTTCATTGTGACTGATGGGTACAAAGGCCACGCCTCCTTCATTGTGACTGAATGGTACAAAGACCACGCCTCCTTCATTGTGACTGACAGATACATAGGCCATGCCTCCTACAGTGCTAAGAATATGCAACAAGGCCACACTTGCTTCACTGCTAATGACATGCATAAAGCCACGCCTCCTCCAGTGCTGATGACGTGCATAAAGCCACGCCTCCTCCAGTGCTGATGACGTGCATAAAGCCACGCCTCCTCCAGTGTGACTGATGCACAAGTGTTGTCTAATAAGTATCTGCAGAGGAAAAACATCCCTCACAGAGAACCAATCAGAAGTGTCCACTGAGCTCTAACTTCCTGCTCTAAGATCTTTCTTTTTTATACGTTTTTCTTCTGCAGTTTTAGAACACGTGTGTGTGACCTGCGCAGTTCAGCCATGCCGCAGCGCTGCTTCAGGAGTGAGAGGAAGATAAACGTGTTAATGCACACCATGTCGTGGTTCAGGCTGACGGTGCTCTAATATTTATCGTTTCTGAAAGGATCTGAACCCCTGCTTGTTCTCTTAATGGGAATCTTTGGCAAAAATCCATCAGCGCTGCGTTTCTTTTTTTTCCCCCATGAGCCTCCAGCCGAACACACTGCTGTTATTAAGCAGTCGGAGTGACTTTGGGGTCACGGCTCAGTCCAAAGAGTTTCATCAAGGTGAAAAATAACGCCACGGCCGCGCGTTAACGGAAGTGTGTGGCTGTTTTTATACGCCTCATGTAGCTCAGCATTGTTCTGTGAATGACCTGACAATTTACTGTTTATTGCACACAAGATCAGCCTTATAACACTGTGTGTGTGTGTGTGTGTGTGTGTGTGTTACAGCACGCTCTACGGCTGATGGCTTTCGGTCAGATCTACAAGGTCTTAGAGATGGATCCACTTCCCTCCAACAAACCCTCATCAAAATACCCCTGGTCAGATAAAGAAGGTGTGTGTATGTGCGTGCGTGCGTGTGTGTGTGTGCGTGTGTGTGTGTACGTGCGTGCATGTGCGTGCGTGTGTGTACGTACGTGCGTGCGTGTGCGTGCGTGTGCGTGTGTGTGCGTGCGTGTGTGCGCGTGTGTCTTTACAGTTCCTCTAAACTTAAAAAAAAAAAAAAAAAGTTAATTTCTCTCTCTAGCATTTCTTTCTGTCTCTCTCTCTCTCTGTTTTACCCTCTGTGTCTCACCCTATCTGTCCGTCCGTCTGTGTCTACTGGTCTCCATCTCTTTACCTCTCTCACCTCTCTCTCTCATTCTCTCGCTATCTGTCTCATCCTGTCCTCTATATTTTTTTTTACCTCACTTTCACCCTTTCTCCTTCTGTCTATCTCTTTACATCTCTCTCTCTCTGTCTCTCAGCCTGTCTCTATCTCTATTTCTCTAGCTGTTTTACCCTCTCTCTCTCTCTCTCTCACTATATATATATATATATATATAAAAAAATAAAAATATATAT
>CM075019.1:22273687-22294760 GCA_037576675.1 Pangasius sanitwongsei | reverse complement strand
TCTCTCTCTCTCTCCCTCTCTCAACCTGTCTCTATCTTCTCTCTTTTCCTGACTCATCCTTTCTCTCTCTCTCTCTCTCCCCCTCTCTCTCTCTCTCCCTCTCTCAACCTGTCTCTATCTTCTCTCTTTTCCTGACTCATCCTTTCTCTCTCTCTCTCTCTCCCCCTCTCTCTCTCTCTCCCTCTCTCAACCTGTCTCTATCTTCTCTCTTTTCCTGACTCATCCTTTCTCTCTCTCTCTCTCTCCCCCTCTCTCTCTCTCTCCCTCTCTCAACCTGTCTCTATCTTCTCTCTTTTCCTGACTCATCCTTTCTCTCTCTCTCTCTCCCTCTCTCTCTCTCTCTCTACGGAGTAAAACACTGTGTGGTGCTGTTATAGTAAAATAATCAACAGCAGAGACATCAAACGTTTCGATTATCAACTCCTTTCACCTCCTACAGCCTCAGAAGCACTAATTCTTACACGTTAAATATTTAAAATCATTTGATCATTATAATTTCATAACATTGGGTTGTTATTACGTTTATTAATGCTGAGGATGTTGTTAATCAGGTTCGGGGCTAAAGAGGCCCTACGAGGACGGCCTGATGGACGACAAAGACCTCATCAAGAAAATGAAACGCAACCTGAGAAAAGGTGAGTCTCTCTCTCTCTCTCACTCACACACACACACACACACACAGGATTTTAAAAATAGCACATATCGCATCTTTATCATGGTAGTAATATCATCTACCGTCATCTCTTTGTCTAGTTGCGTGGTTTCTGCTTTTCTTCTCTCTCTGTGGTTTATTTGTTTGTTTGAGGAAGCTCTCACGACTCTTGTTTTTCCGTTCTTCACACGATGTTTCTTTTTGTGTCTTTGTCCTTCTGGTTGTTTGTTTCTGTTTGTTTATAGTGCTCTTCTCTTCTACTCTCTGTTCTCTCTCTCTCTCTCTTTCTCTTCTCCTCACCTCCTAATCTCCGGCGTTTCTCACTAAGGACGCACACGGAGAGTCGATGCCATTGATTTTTAATTTCTTAGCAAGCGTAGAGCGACGCACCCAGCGCTGTTTCGACAAATCAGCTTACAGAGGAGCAGAATTTAGTGATTAAGCCCACAATAGATCGAGAAACATGTAGCTTCTGAATGTGAGCCGCAGTTAAACACACACAGAGAGAGAGAGAGAGAGAGAGAGCGAGAGAGAGAGCGAGAGAGAGCGCACGACACACTACATCTCTCTACTTCATCATCATTATTTATGTTTAAAAATTATTATGCTACATTTAAAGGGTTCCCAGGAACCATGAAAAACTCAATCTTTCTCCCTCTCTGTTTCCCTCTCTCTCTCTCTTTCTCTCTCCCTCGGTTTCTCTCTCTCTCTTTCTCACCCTCTTTTTCTGTATCACCTTCTCTTTGTCTGCTAAATGCTGTAAATGTCTCTGTTTCTGTCTGTCTGTCTCTCTCCCCATCTCTCTTTAACTCTGTCTCTCTTTATCTTTCTCTGTCGCTATCTTCATCTCTCTCTCACTGTGTACCTCTTTGTCTCCCGCTCTCTCTCACGTTCTCTTTCTCTACCTCTCTCTGACTCTCACACACTCTTTTTGTTCTCTCTCTCTCTCATCTCACCCTTTATCTCTCTTCCTATGTTCTTCACTCTCACTCTGTCAATTTAACTCTCTGTCTCTCTCTTCATCTCTGTACCTCTTTCTATCTGTTTCTCTTTCTCTCACACACACTGTCTCCCTCTCATTCTCTCTCTCTCTCTCTCTCTCTCTCTCTCAGTTTTAGACAGTAAAGCAATAGACTCCAACCAGCCCATGAATGCCCTGATGCGGCTGAATCAGATCCGCCCGGGCCTGCAGTACAAGCTGCTGTCTCAGTCCGGTCCGGTTCACGCTCCCGTCTTCACCATGTCCGTGGATGTGGACGGAACCATCTACGAAGCCTCGGGTTCTTCCAAGAAAACGGCCAAGCTGCATGTAGCTGTTAAGGTAACGTTCGAGCGTAAACACACTCCAGGGGGAAAAAAAAACAAAAAACTCAAGCATGTATACGGTTGAATGCATGTGTGTGTTGGTTCGTCAAATAGTTTAAATGTTTCATTTCTGGTTGTGAGAAAAATATTCTCCTTCTGATTAATCAGCAATCACACATCACTGCTGTATGTCAGAGTGTTCATGAGCTAAACTTAAAAAAAAAAAACTTTACTGTTACAATAAGACAACAAAACAACAAAACCTCGGTAAATTGCACAGACGATCACATTCCTGTCACATTTTGTCACAACTTTTACAGATCTTCACTGCATCCTTGTGCAGATCAATAAAAATAAAACCGCTTAAATTCTCTTCTACCGTAGAAATGAAACAAAAAGCGAATTTGTCACATAGCGCTAACACAGCACAGAGCTCAGTGATGTAGCCGAGCCTACCAATAAACTACAGCTGTGACCATGCAGCACACACACACTCTCTCTCTCTCTCTCTCTCTCCCCCTCTCTCTCTCTCTCTCCCTCCGCGGGCACGGTAATGCTGGGGTCAGAATCTGTGCTGTTCCAGGCTGATTGTGAACAAAGCGACTTTGGAGAAACGAGCCGGTCTAATCCTCTTTCCTCCAGAGCGCAGCCATAAAAGGCACCAGTTAGGGTCCACACACACACACACACACACACACACACACACGATTCAGCTAGAAGGATGCTGAGAATTGAATCACTGAGCAGAATAGCGCTTTCTGACTTAATCCAATTCAGCAGAACCAGGAAAAAGCGTGTGTTCTTAAAGTGTAGCAGGAACGACATTAAAGGATTCCTGAAATCCTCAACAACAGCAAAGCAATTTTATATTTCCTTACATTGAGAAAAGATTTTAAAAATATATATATATATATATTTTTTTAAAACTGTCGTATAGAAGAAACTTAAAAGCAGATATTACGTAAGGAATAACCCACTGTGTGTGGTGCTGTTATTAAAATTAAAGAATGACGCATCGTACTTTTTATCTGGTTATAGTTACATTTAACGATTGCTGTTCTCACTTTCGTTAAAGCAGCTACAAGCATCGATTTCCTCACCAGCCTCTCTGTTTAATCTCTCTTGATGTTACTAAGACAAATGCAGCTTGAAACATTACCAAGAAGCCGCAAAGAAGCGTAAACTCCTCTGTCCTGAAGATGTCGGAAAACTTAAAGTTACAGCTTTACGTCTGACTGTTAGAAAGCGCTGACACTGGAGACTCCTTCCATCAATGTAAAACAGAAAACGTTTTTTTTTTATGTTTATGTAAGCACCGTCATGCAAATCACTGTGTAAGCTGTTACTATAGAAACGATACGATGATAACGAAACGACACGCCTCCACGAAAGAGTGTGTCTTGCTTGCTCTGTCAGAGAACGTAAAGCTCATAGTAAGCTACTGAAACTGCAGCACAGCAACAACAGCGAGTAGCTTAGCAACGAGCTAGCCGGCTAACGTTAGTTATAACTCTAATGTCGATGATTGCCTTCACAAAACAGTGATTAGTACGGTCAGTGTTATAGATTTAACTGAGTACTGTGTCTGTATAATTACTGATCTAAAGCCAATACTGCTATAAACTCTTTCGAACGTAGAGAAGGAGGACTTCACACTGTTTACATCGCGAGCGGCCATGTTGTTTTACCGTCACTCTGTAAACGGGGAAGGAACCGGTAGTTGAGAAGACTAACCCAAGCTGACGAGTTGAAGTTGCAAGTTGGTCTTACTTGTCCAATAAAATTCTTTTAGTTATATTTCTGAATTTGTTTTTTAATGTGAGAATTTTGTTTCCAGCGTTCGAGTCGACTTCTTAACTTTTAATGAGTTCGACTGCATATACACGCATCAGCTTTAGATCAATCAATACTGACACGTTCACTTCTTAAATCTATAACACTTACTCTACAGATCAGGAGGAAAATATACATCACTCAGCAGTTAGCTAGCTAGCTTGTTGCTAAAAAAAAAAAAAAAAAAAAGACGAACATGGAGGCATCAGTGGTTTTCTTTTTTTGTTTTTTTTCCCCCACTTTGCAAGTCGAGGTGGAAAATGGGTGTCATTCCAACCTGCAAATGGCCGCTTACAATTCAAACACGTACAAAGTCATAAAAGTATCACGTGATTTTCCTGTTTATAGGAAGTTGATAGCTCTTGGGGCATTTTTGCGAGAAAATGTGGAATAAAATTTGCCAAATTAAGACGTAGTAAGTTGGTAGACTCTTACCCAAAACCAGACAGAGTGCTCCATTACAAGTAAAGGTATTAGTTAAAGGGTGCACATACTTATGCAACTAGGTTACTGTACCCTAAAATATGTTTGTTTTACTCTTGGATTTTGTCGGATGCTGTATTTTCATCTGCACAAAATTCCCTGCAGTCTGCTGTGTTTTAGGCGTATTATATATCATTTTCTTTGGTACTTTTCCTTATAATGTACTTAAATGTGAATTCAGGGTTATACAGTCTTTAAATTTTTTTTTAAAAAACCCAAAAAGAATGTCAGAAATTCCCCAAAGCAAGCAACTGGATTTATTGTAACTTTAATAAGAATTTAATTTAAAGGTCACGGCTCAGCGTGAACACACGCAGGAAGTTTCAGGAACGTGTCGTTACAATGTGAGTAGTGAGGAGGAAATTCTAAAATGGTGGCCACTAAATTGTTAGAAAAGGGGGGGAAAAAAATGATGATGGTATGTGTGTGTGTGTGTGTGTGTGTGTGTGACTGGCAGGTGCTGCAGGCGATGGGATACCCAACGGGCTTCGACACAGACCTGGACTCCATGAGTGCAGACGAGAAGTCAGACAGCGAGGGCAAGAGCGAGACGTCGACACACTCGAGCAATAACACATCACACGCCACAGACAACTCCAGCACACTGGAGGTACACACACACACACACACACACACACACACACACTCGCTTCTTCCAGATTTCTGTTCCTAACCGTAATCCGACAGCGCTGATCCGAGTGTGATGGATTACAGTTTGACCCAGAAATATCCGTATCAGTGCCCTAGATAGGTGACGGAGTGCACACTAGTGGTGCGCACTCCCCCGAATCAGACCTTCTAAAGCGGGAATCTTCTGCTCTCCCATCGCCCGTTAATATACTGTAGTTTATTATACGCTCATAGATTTAGTGTGTTTGCACACACACTGCGTTTTGAGTGTGTTTTTTGAAGAGTTCTGTCGCTCCGTGCGGCTCTTTATTCAGACGAGAACACGCTCAAGCAATCACACTCGGGTCCGAGAACATCTTACGATCTAGTGAACTCAAGCGCGAAAAGTGATTCGACTCTGAATCGACTCACCCGCAGGAAGCGAATCGAACACGCCGTGCGTTTTGCGTTGTAGCGTTTTATTTTTTTTTGTCAATTTGAGCGGCTAAACCGAGCCACAGGACAGAGCCGTAGCGCCGCAGGAATGCCAGCAGTTTTGGAGATTTGGACCGACGAACAAAACAAAAAAAGAGAAATTAAACTCTAGACGTGATGCACAAAATGTTTTAAAGTAGTTATTTATATAATTATCCAATCGTTTATTGAGGGCCGTCACCATGTTCTCGCTGTCATTTAGTTTTCTTCGTTATTCCATCACTTTTTTTTTTAATTTGAGAAAAAGAAGGTTAAAACAGTTGAGTAAGAGAGAGAAAAGAAGTGAAAATGCAAAAAAGAGGAAGGAATGATCTACCCATGATATTTTCGCTCAGACGCTTTTCAGTTTGTTTAATTGCATGCAGTGTGAAACCAAACAGACTCGACAGACGAACTCATGGGTGTGAAAACATCCTTAATCTCGCTACAGCAACATTTCCTTCCTGACCGTATGCCTGAGCTGCTCTACTTACTTCACTGAGCTTTGTCAAATAACTAAGGAAATAAAACTTGTACATGAGGGCGTACACTTGTCTTGTGATAACTGGGTGTTCCAGGATATTATATCTGCATAAATATGTTTACAATTTATCCTTGGACCAGTGTTCATTTGAAAAGAAGGAAAAGAAGCGTAATTACGGTGGTTTAATAGCGTCTTGTTGCTGTGTATAGAATGACATCGAAATCTTTTTAAATCTGCACACACTCCGAGGCGTCACGCTCCTGATCTGTTATTTACAGCCGTGTTTCTGTACACAAACAGCTGTAAAAAAGCTTGTGTGTGTGTGTGTGTGTGTGTGTGTGTGTGTAGGTGCGAACTCAGGGTCCTATTCTGACGGCGAGCGGTAAGAACCCAGTGATGGAGCTAAACGAGAAACGGCGAGGCCTCAAATACGAGCTGATCTCGGAGAGCGGCGGCAGCCACGACAAACGCTTCGTCATGGAGGCGAGTCGCATCACAACCCCGTCACGGGAAGCTCTGTGTGCTCCTCTTATCAGCGAACGCTCCGATCTACGGCCAGATCTTTATTATTATTTATTTTTTTATCTCTCCCATCGTCAGGTGGAGGTCGATGGACAGAAGTTCCGAGGCGCAGGACCTAATAAGAAAGTAGCCAAAGCTAGCGCCGCCCTCGCCGCTCTAGAGAAACTGTTCTCGGGACCCAACGCCGCCGGCAACAAGAAGAAAAAAATCCTCCCTCAGGTCAGTCGCCGTCATCGATAATCAATAAACGCCGCTCCAATCCTCCGGAGACTGAACCGGGCTCGGCTTAGCGCTCTCGAGTAACGCGTTCAGTGATGAGCTGTGCATCCTGAAAGGTCTTTACATCGATCATCTACACGCCGACCTCGAGCACAAAGCCACCGTCCCGTTCCACTTCCTGTAAACGTGTAGCAGAACAGGAAGTGATGTAGCAGAGTAGTAGAGCTTCGACTGGAGACAGCACCGAGGATCAGTATCCGAAAATGGTGGATCGGATATCGGAGAAAAAAAAAACCTGAAAGAATAAAATCCAATCGTATAACAAATGGAAAAGTTTGGAATTTGGATTTAGGAAATTTTTACATATTTTTGTTAGGAATGATTTAATTATATTTATACTTTATTATATTTATATTTGCCATCTGTATGATTTGCTGTAAATCGTATATTTTTAATGTATTTATTTTAAATGTACTTCATTTTAAATAACTTCTTTTTTTTTTTTTTTTAAAGCTGATTAGTTTTTAAAAAATATCCGATAAGTATCAAAATCGGCTCACTCAAGGTTTTGGAAAAGAAAAAGCAGTATCGTGCCATCTCTCGCTACAACTACTTTAAAAAAAAAAATAATAAAATAAACTATTTTTGATTAATTAACTCGTTAATTAACGCAGCCTGTTGCAATTACTGATAATTTAACAAATCTTCCAAATGCAAATGTAAGCACCGAAAGGTTAAACGTGAAATGTTCACCTAAATAAACGAGTCGTAACGTATAGCTAATATCTGACAACGAAATCTGACCTTTCATGCATTTCTGTGATGTCACTTCCTGTATAAGAATTAGATGGGAGTGTATGATTTTGACATTATTTCACTGATTTTATTAAGTTTTAAAAGATTTTAAGAATGTTGTACCTTCCAGCTTCAAAGCTTGGAGTCAGTAAGTGTGTGTGTGTGTGTGTGTGTGTGTTGTAGAATAAAGGAGCGATCGCCGCCGCGGCCGCCGCCTCTGCTGTCGCAGCTCAGGCCGCTCGAGGAAGAGGAAGAGCTGCACTCGCGCGAGGAGCCTTCGTCAGCGCGGCCGCACCGGGCTACGTCACACCAGGTGGGAGTGTAATGAAGCAGAGTCACTGTTACCACCTTGAAGTTGATTGTTTTCCTACAACAGCACATCCCCAAGTGTTTTATTCCTTCTACACCACAGCGACATGCCAACAATTTTTTCAACTTTTTAAAAAAAATGTATTTATTAAAGAACGACACATCGTCATACTTCTTATCCATTTATAGTAAAATGGAACGTCTTGTGAAACAAAAACGACATCTTCTGACCAATCAGAATCCAGAATTAACACAGCGCAGTGGTGTAAGAGTGTATAAAATAAGACTTGTGTGTGAATGTGTGTGTGAGAAAACAAACCCACACTGAAGTGTTAATCCGTCCATGTGCATGTGGAGTTCGTCAGTGACGCGCTTTAATCACTAAGATTTTTTTTCTTTTTGTATCTGTGTAATGTAATTACAGTCGAATACGATTATTTGCAGTTTATGAATTTATACTTCTGTTAACTTTCATCCAACGTGACCTTAAATATCGTTGTGTAACAGTGTGTGTAAAATGGTCTCCCTGCAGGTTTTGGAAGCCCGTACGGCTACGGCGCTGCAGCCGCCGCTCCTGCATACGGTACGTACCCCAGCCCCCCTCCCTTTACCCCCGCCCCTCCCCCGTCCCCGGTGCGAGTCTAGGGTCCAAATCTGCCCTTATTCCTTTTCCCCAACTATGTACTCAGCTCTCAATTGGGCCTTGAGCGTGTTAAAGCCAGCCATATGTCTCAGTAAGAACCTACGCTGGCAGATCCCCTGGCCAACGGGAGGACAGGCTCATAACCTTTTGGTTCTTCCTGTGGTTGGAGCAAGCCTTGCTTCGCTTCGGCTGGGTGTGTCTGTGCTGCTCGTCTGAGTCTGCCTGCTGTCCCCATGTCCTCATGTCCCTGAGTCTGGACACATGTCTCTTTTCGCAGTGTCAGAATGGCTCCTGTTGTCTACAGCACTAAGATACCACATTCATTCAAAGCAGCCCTGACTACAGACACACAGAGAGAGATACAGAGACAGAGATAGAGAGAGAGAGAGAGACAGAGAGAGAGAGAGAGATACAGAGAGAGAGATACAGATACAGAGAGAGAGATAGAGAGTTACAGATACACAGAGAGAGAGATACAGAGATACAGAGACACAGAGAGAGAGATACAGATACAGAGATACAGAGAGAGAGAGAGACACAGAGAGAGAGAGGGATACAGATACTGAGATACAGATACAGAGAGAGAGAGATACAGATACAGAAAGAGATGGAGAGAGAGATAGAGAGAGAGAGAGGGATACAGATACTGAGATACAGATACAGATACACAGAGAGAGAGTTACAGATACAGAGAGAGAGAGAAAGAGTTACAGATACACAGATAGAGAGATACAGAGACAGAGAGAAAGAGTTACAGATACAGAGATAGAGAGAAAGAGTTACAGATACACAGATAGAGAGATACAGAGACAGAGAGAAAGAGTTACAGATACAGAGACAGAGAGAGAGATACAGAGAGAGAGAAAGAGAGATACAGATAGAGAGAGAGAGGGATACAGATACTGAGACACAGATACTTAGATACAGAGATCAGTTACAGAAGCTATAAATATATACATACACATGCCAATATACTGTACATTTATATATTCACTCCTATGCCTTGTGTAGATATAGTTGTGTGTCAGCAGTCTTAAAGTCTCCACTGTTCTTCAGCCTCCTCTCTACACACTGATTAAGCAGTCTGCGTGTACGTGATTACCAAGGAAAAGCTTGGACTCGTTCCCCTGCACTGGGAAAAGAACAGAAACCTGCTTACTCCAAACTCACGTATAACAGAAGCCCAAGGGCAGATGTGAAACTCCATCATTAAATAAATGTTTAAATTACGCGACTATAAAACTCAAACCCACCGGAACAATAAAAGTGTGAGGATGAGAAAGACGAGAAAGAAATCAGCTTTCATAGACTCTTATCTATTATCTGTAATTTTCCAACCCAGGAGCCGTACAATTAAAAGTAGTTCCTGTTATTTTACACTTTCCTGAAGGTTGTGATTTTCTGTATTTATGGAAGGAGTCTCCAGTGTCAGCTGTAACTTTTAAGTTTTCAGCATCTTCAGGACAGAAGAGTTTACAATTTGCAGTTTCACTGTAACATGACAAGCTGCGTTTTTTTTTTTTTTTTGTCTTATTAACTTCAAGAGCGGAAAAAGAGCGGCTTGTGAGGGAACGACTGTTTATAGCTGCTGTAACGTAAGTGAGAACAGGAACGAAGTTGGTTCAGGAGCATTAAATGTAACACGAAACAGATAATGCGTATTATTATCGTAATGGTGACAGTAATTCTGCTTCATCACACAACCCTGTTGTTGATTATTTTACTATAGCAGCACCCCACACACAGTGTTTCAGTCCTTACTCAGCACCCCTCGGAGTGAGTTTGGAGTAAACATGTTTTCTGTGTTGCTGATGCTCTAATGAAACATGTCTAGTGCCGCTCACGCTCAGGTTCAGACTTCCTGTCGATCGCGCTGTATATTTAACTGATTCGCTTGTCCGGGGAGGGATCCTGTTTGCTCGATGCCGGGAATCAGATGGCTGGCGAGCTGCGTGCTCTCACTGCCAAACACAGCCAGCTGTTGATCTCAGTGTGATAGAGCTGCAGACGACTGGCGTATTTCTGTTTCATCACCACACACACACACACGCACCGCATAGCTAGGACTCCAGGGTAACGTGGTCAGCTATATAGAGAAGCTTGTAAAGAGGAGTGTAAACATTTGCAAAATTGTTTGCACAGCAACTACATACACACTCCTCAGAAAGCTGAGAAGCTCTGTATAAACACCTACACGCAGAGACATTTTAGTGTACTCTCAAGCGCGCACACACACACACACACACACAGGCATTTGAACGTTGAACGTACTTTAGCTTCCAGTGCTATAAAAGGTACAATGGTATTACCGGGCTATTATAAAACTTATAACAGGCGTATCATGAGTCTGTAACTGCGCACACTACATTCAGGATAGTAAAATGCATCCTAAATGTTACATCAACGCTACGAGTGTAACGCAGTGCCGTTTATCGTTTAGTGCTCGAAATGTTCATACCCGTTTTCATATGCAGATTAAAACCCGAGGTGGGTGTGGTCTATACTGGAAGTTGAACTTATCGCTACGCCCTGGAAACACTGGACAAAATTGGGGAAGAAAAAAAAACAGGGCTGGTGGAAAAATAGACAAATTATTACAATATAGCTTTCTATCATCTATCTCATGTGCCTGAGTTAAGCAAACTAACATCAAAGCAGTGAAGCCTTTCCTAAATCAAGACACTTGTTATTTTTACGTTACAGTTGACAACAATAGCCGTCTAATAAAATGTATTAAATTTACTAGTGGGGACATTAAATTCGATATAATAAAAAAATGTATGAACTTTTATCATCTAACACAACGGAGCTATACAGTAAATAGTAGATCCGGTTACTTTTCCCTTTCCTGAAGGTTTTGTGGTATCCTTGCGCCGCATCACAGTCCCGCAGCTTTCAGGATCGGAAATTCAAAATGTCCGAATCTGGATTCTGATTGGTCAGAATATTTTCCATAACAGCAGCTCTGACTGTAGCGCAGCAAATGACAGGTTTATATTAATGCGCTCGCTCTATAGTAATTAAGTTTCTATAGTAACAGCTCATTCACAGGGATTAAATTTAATTCTGTGTTTGGAAAGAAAAGTTCTATCAGTTCTGATGCTATCTATCAGAATCTGTTATCACACACACACACACACACACTGGATTGCTGCAGTGAGTCAAAATGGGATTATAATTGATATATAATTGATATCATTATTATAATATCTGTATGATATTCTCAAAACAACAACAACAAAACAACACCAAACACTCCTCCTTCTGTCCATATTTGTATTCGTTTATCTTTATTTATTCATTTATCTTCATTATTCATGTATCTGTTCAGTCCGAATAATGTTTCCATATTGTTAGAAAATCCCAATAAATAAGTAAATATGTAAATACATAAGGGCAAATAATGATAACCAGTATTAACAACCACACACTTTCAACATCAGTAACTGACACAGTCCCTTTTGTTGTTGTTGTTGTTGTTGTTGTTCAGAAGGACAGGAGAAAAGGTTTTGTAGATCTTCAGTTCATTTTAGTGGAATCACAAGTTATTTTGAATCCTGATCACTGCTCCAGTTACATTATCCCTATTTTTATTTCTCCTTCAAATCTAAAAGACTCTGTGTACTTCTAATTACATATTTTAATACACATATATTTCTTACATTTTAATCTAGATCTAATTAGAAAAAAAGTGAGATTTGTGAATCTGGGTCTTGTAAGTGATTCTACAGGTTAATCTGATTGAAATATATTTTAAAGGACATTTGGATCAGAGAGCAGAGTCCTAACATGAACATTAGTTTGTTTTCGCCCCTTATTTTGATTACCACGCAATCTTTGTTTTGTTTGCGGCTCTAATGCTGATTACGCTGTGATTAAACGTGAGAAACGTCTGGTGTTGAAACAATGAGGGGGAAAATTAGTCAGAAGGAGTCGTTTAATCACTCCAGATTTTATCTGTAAGACTCGATGATGATGATGATGATGCTGTTAAAACGCTCTGATCCTGAGAGGTTTGTTAATCTAGACTCTGAAGTTGGAAATCAGATTAAGTGTTGCCGTCAGTGTCTGAAGTGCTGTATTCGTGTAATGGAGATAAAGGTCAAAAGAGAGGCATGAAGAAGAAAAAAAACCATGTCATCTATTTGTAGACGTCTCTCCTCCGGCCTCGATTCTCCATTACAGAAATACATCACTTCATTTTATTATCCTGATCACAAACACTGACGGAGACATTTATTTTGATTTCCAGTTTTAGTCGTCGTCGTTTTTGCGCGGCCAAGCTTCAGGAAAGGATGGAGATATTTATACGTCTGAACCTTTATGCAAATTTATAGAAAACTTTTTTTTTTTAGCATGAGTAATGCTATGAGTAATCGCATGCTTATCTGTTTAGAGCACTCTGACTCGAGGCTGGGCGATAATGATAACGATATAATGTTGATACTGTGATAAATTACATCACAAAATATTTTTCTTAGATATCACCCATATCTCTGTCTTTTTATAGCAAGTTCTGTTTATAAAGGTCGCACGCTCTGATTGATTGGAAGCAACTGATTTGATAGTTTTGATGACTTTTAGATTTTATACTTTTTCCACAGTATAATTTTCTGAGATCACTTGTATCTCAGTATCTTTTTATACCATGTTTTGTGTATAAACATTACACACAAAGATTCATTTTTTTTAGTTAATTATATTTGTAGGCTTGAAATAAAAGTATCTTAGTCTCTTCAAACTCATTTTTTCACTTATTTTTTTCTTTATACATTTCAAGATGGCTGCCACACGTATCCTGAGGTCATCTGGAGTCACTTGTGCTCAAGAAATTAAACGCAGTTCCAACATTAAATAGTGGAGACAGTATAGCACCATGTGACACCGTGACTAAACAAACTAGCGTGGCGTCTCAAATCGCATCCTTATGTACTATTCTAGACCGTTACTTAGCACTAACGCTAACCGGTTTTCCAATTACAGTTAGTGTTTGAATTTTAAAAACCTCTTACGTCACTTTCAAACCTACCAAAAGCTCTGCCTTCTGGATTTTCCATATAATAATCACTTTCGAATGTAAGGTCAGAGTTTTCGAATTGAGACGCAGCTCATGACAACAGTCAAGACGACGGCGCAAAGTTTTAAAGAGAAACTCGCAACGTTCTGTTAAGTAGCTCAAAGCTGTAAACACGGAGCCACCAGTTCCTGGTTGTACTTTTTAAAATGCAGTCATTTTTGCTGATTTGTTTGCAAACCTGTATACCGTGATTAATATCGTGTATCGCAGACTTTATGTATCGCGATATGATTTTTCTGCATTGAAGAAACATATTACAACAACAACAAACACACACACACAGTGTCTTTAACTACTCAGGCTGGATAATGTGTGTTACAGCTTCACTGAGACAAGCGTGAGAAAAAGATTTCGGCACACACACCCACACACACACACCCACACACACTTGTGAGCTCAGTGATGCATGTATCTCTCTCGAGTGTGTCTCTCTGGTCTCGCCTGGCCAAAGCTGCTTTGAATGAATTTTATGTGTGGGGTGGAAAGAAGCAGAAAAAGCCCTGATGGCTGTTTGGGGTAACTGTGGTTCTGCTCTCTGCCTGCCACATAATGAGCGCTCCTCTGGGTGAAGGGAAGCCAGGTATGGTGCTGTAGGAGACCAGCTCTCTTTCTTTCTCTCTCTTTCTCTCTTTCTTTCTCTTTCTCTCTCTCTCTCTCTCTCTGGTCTCAGAGAGCTGTGTGCATGTTCCTCTCACTCAAATCATCCAATGCTGTCCAAACCTCTGCCTCCTGTTGCTGCTTTGTGATTTCTAAACTGGGACTGGGACACACATACATACTCACTCACACACACACACACACACACACACACACACACAGTAGGATGAAGCACTCCAGAGCAAAGCAAACAAACCAGAAGTTTCTTTACCAAAAATGTACATGCAGAGAGATTTGTCAATGCAGCAGGACAATCCTAAATAGTTTATAGTTGAATATAGAAGTTAAGACAATAAATGTGTGTTGGTCTGGGAAAAACCTAAACATGGTCACATTTTGACATGTGTGTGTGTGTGTCTATATATATATATATACTTAAAAAAAATAAATAAATAAAAGTCTTAAGGAGCAGTCCACCCATAAAAACAACACATGAGCCAATCGATATGCGAATCTAGAAGCCACGCCCCCTTCCCACCATCGCACATTATATTAATCCCTCACCCTGACTAGGTTTCTCCGCGCTAATGGGGCGCTCTCGCTCTCTCCGTCACGGTAAATGGACAATGTTTTGTGCTCATTAAGTAAGGAATAACGTACGACAGACTGTGCGGTTATATGAAAATATATGGTATGTTATACCACAGCGATAGTGGAACTATAGTTTATACGTTGTGAAACGTCCAAGAGACGTTTATCAGGAACTAACTTAATTCTTAAGTTATAGCTGTGATTGACAGTCGTTCCCTCAGCAGCGTCTCTCTCTCTCTCTCGGAAAAAAAAAAAAAAGAACCCAGCTTGTCCGTTTACGGAGAAACCAGAAAGCGTAAACTCCTGTCAAGAAGACTTTGAACCTTTGCAAAGCACCGTGACTGTTTCAAAGCACTGACACTGGAGACTCCTTCCATAAATGTTTAAAATAAATATCTGATAACAAAAAAACTTTTTTTTAAAATTCTGTTTATTCGATTACGTGGAGCGTCCGCCGTACAAGTCCCTGCGTTTGAGCTGTTACTATAGAAACGATAACGTATTACAGCGAGCGCATTAATTAAAAATCTGAAATAACGAAATAACGCACACCTTCTGACCAATCAGATTTGAGCACCTGACCCCTCTGTGGTACGAAATAAAATCCATCAATGTAGTTTGACTTGGCTACGTGTAAAGGTAACATCTTTTAACTAGACTGAGGTGTGAAAAACTAAACATTCTGTCCAAAAATGGTCAGAAACGGCACTTTTTCGCCTGAAAGAGGTTAAAAAACTTTGCGTTTAAGGCACGTAACTCTCCAAAAACTGGATAACATTGTGGGGGGAAAAAAAGCGACTTAGCTAAAGTGTGTTTCTTTTGCCAGAATTTGTTCACACCTGAGAGGTTTTCCCAGACCACCACAAAAAAAAGGGCACAAGTTTAATTTTCTCCTCATTATTCAGTCATCACCTGCATTCGCTTTCTTGTTTGGACTAATGCTGTTGGTTTCACCTTCAGCCTTTCACCTGGCCTACTGACCTGCCCTGCTCTCTGTCTCTTTCTTTCTCTCGCTCTCTCTCTCTCTCTCACACACACACACACACACACACACACACACACACACACACGGTTACAGTAAGACGTACAATGAGGCGCTAACAACATTCACAAGTTCGTTAGGTTTTCTCGTTCTTGAACTCCCGCACTCATGTCCAGTACTCTTCTCATTCTCTTTCTAGGTTTGCCCAAGAGAATGCTTCTGTTGCCCGTCATGAAAGTGCCCACCTACCCCATCCCTCACTACTCCTTCTTTTAGCTCAGGAGATCCACCAACTCTCGCCCACACACACACACACACACACACACACACACACACACACACACACACACACACACACGTTTCAAATCAGAAGGGAATGTCAGAACACATGTCCAAGTGAAAACATGTTAAGGACGTTAAGTAGAATCATTTGTAAAGATTTTATTTTACTTTATTCTATTTTTAATTTTCTGACTTTATGCAGGTTTTTAAGTTCTTAAAGAAGAAAAAAAAAAGACTTGAAGGATTTGTACTGTGAATTGTTACCTCATTCATGGAGTTTTAAATTATATAGCCTTTTTTTTTTTTGTTTGTTTTTTTCTTTTTGCAATTATGGTTGTTTTTTTCATTCTCTATAAGATGGATTGATGGATTACGGATATCCGATCTGGCAATAGGCACTATCTCTGTAAAAAGACGGTAGAAATTATGGGATGTATAGGTCTAATTTAAAGCTACTGTTGATAAATAAACCTTTATCTTATTCAACCACCATAAGCATCGACTTGTGTGTACGTGAGAAGCCGCGACGAAGAACTCGCACATCACTGTAGATTTTTAACGTGTAGCTGTGAAACATGACACACACACACACACACACACACACACACACACATCTGAGTTTAGAGCAGATTCGCTGAAACACTTGCTCGTACACAAACACATCACAACAAAGAGCCGACACACAGCAACACACCGGAGCCTCCAGTCACCGGCACACATCGGAGAATCGAAAGCAGCAACATGGGATCCATGGAGATATGCTACCTAATCGTCTTTTATGTCCCGTTTTTTTTTATTTATTTATTTATTTTGGTGTTTTATTTTCCCTCCTTCTTGTTGAACGTCTTGTTCAGAGTGTGAGCTGTTGAGCTGTGAAAGTTCTTCCTCGTCTACAGACCAGCGCGAACCACCTCAACCTTCAATTTTTAAAAAATTTATTTATTTATTTATTATTATTATTTTTTTTTTTTTTAGAAGAACCTCCTCCATGTTGTTCCTCAGAAAGTGTGTTCTGCTCTTATTGTAAACTTTTCAATCAAGAAACTTCCCAAATTCCCGTTTAACATGATTTAACTCTATAATCAGTCAGAAGGTGTTTGCGCTGGTCCGTGACAGGAAAATGTGGCCATCACTAACCAAAGAGAACCACCATCTTTCTCTCTCTCTCTCTCTCTCTCTCTCTCTGTCTGTCTCTCTCTATCTCTCTCCCTGGTTACTCGCTGTGGTCACATGATCCCCATTGCTGTAAGATGGAGGCCTTTCTTCATCCTTCATGATCATCATCTCCAAAACAAACAAACAACAAAAAAACCCCACCTGTGTCCACTCAGAAACCAATGGGGCCTGTTCTCTTTGATGGCGATGGCGTTCATGGTGTACTATACTCTCTCTGAAATCGTTCCGGTTCTGATTTGTCAGAGTTATGTACTAACCACATCCGTCTGGAACTTTTGGAAGTTGCCAACATACCTTTCCTCACACATCCTTATGCTTTTTTTTTTTTTTTTTTGGTAAGATTTTGGTTTGTAATATTTTATCGGAAAGTGATAACCGTGCAACTTTGATGTTTTTTTTTTTTTTTTTAATTTAGCTATTTATTTATTAACCTCCTGGTTCAATGAAAACCCCACGTACAGCCCGAAAGAGCAGAGACCCTACAACCCACAGCTCGAAACCCCACCCCTTCCTCCCATCCTACCCCATCAGAGTGTGTAGCCCCGCCTCCTGCCGGCCCACGCCATTATTAATCGCAGCTCTCTCTGCTCTTCTCCTCACTGTAGGTGGTCTTTTCATTGACAATCCCTTTTACCAGCCACGGACCATCGCACCTTTTATTATTCACTTGGGTCCTCAAGATCTCTTCTCTGACTTCTAGAACCATCAGGTTGTGTGGCTCTAAAGTGTCGTGTACCGCTCCAGGCTTGACCAGGCGCTCTCTCTCGCTCTCTCTCTCTCTCTCTCTGTCTCTCTCTCTCTCTCCCCGCACAGAAACGTCCTAAAAAAACTGCACACACTCTTTTCTCCCAAACACAAGCAGCTCGTAACGAAAGCAATACCCGATTTGTTCGACCTCGGCTCACCACCGAGGACTTTTGGCAATACATGTGAACTATTTAATTTAATTTTTTTTTTTTTTTTTTTTAAACGGCTTGAAGCTTTTCCTGAGATGATGTGAATGTTCAGTCTTTAATCTCGCGCTGCAATATATTCATTTTCACTGTATATTCACGAATGAATATATGTGACTATATTATAAATATATGCATATATATGTATGGTAATTCTACTATAAATATATATGTGTAGATACACCGATGTACTTATGTATATTTCTATACTATATATATACATACACATTTAAATATTGTTGGTATAAATTATTTTAGAAAGTGAAATGTAACTATTATAACCTTTAGAATATAGCGAATTGCTTTCTCTTCCAGTTTTATATATACCGAGCAATTTAACGTAATCACTTAATCGATATTAACATGCAATACGAGCGCCCTTTTCTTAATCTACAGCTCGTAGATTAGCGATGCTTCCTCCTCTGCGCCTCAGCAGCTTGACCACGTCTGTTCATTAGTGTGTGTGTGTGTGTGTGTGTGTGTGTGTGTGAGAGTGAACTTCGTTTGACCAAAGCCTGGTGTTTTGGCTCTTCACGTCATATACTCATAGCAATACGCAACACTTCTCGCAGGTTTTTAGAAAGCACACACACCGTCTCGCGCAGCTGCTCGCGTTCTGTTCACACACTCGGGTCGGCTCGTGCGTCCGCTCTGGATTTTTATTTTTATTTTTTCTTCCCCAAAAACACAAAGCACAATCCGAGTTAGTGATTTACTCTGAACCGGGAAACCTCAGCCCTGTTTTTCTACCACATTGACCAATAATTTACACACACGATGTCTGTAGTAAATTGAGTGTAGAGTCGAGTGCAAAAGTTTGTACACCCTCAGGACAAAGTAACGACGTCTAGCATGTTGGGTTTTTATAGATTATGACATCCTGGTTAAACTTGTTGATGGTAAAAATGTAAAAGTTTCTCGTCCTTGCATATTCCCCTGTACATACACGTATAAGGATATTTTTTCTGCATTTTGGACTCTCTTGCAAAAAAAACACCCCTTAAATGTGGAGAAATGTTAAAATGTTAAAAACGTTGCTGAAAACATCACAGCATGAACCTGCACACTGGCTGCTTGCGTGTTACGAACGTCTCCACGGCTGCTGGTCACGTCGTCACTTCGCGCTCCGTGATCCCTTGTTTAATTTCACTTTACACCCAGAAGCCGCGATGAGAACGCAGATTTACGATAAGACCCGGGAGAACCGTTTCTATTCGGGTAGAACCTTAAACGGCGGTTCCACCTCATCGTCACACACACAAATAATCCGCGTCTGTCAACTTTCAGCTGTTTTCCACATTTCATTTTCTTTAATATGCAAAATGTTCAGAGCTTAACGTCATTCTTGAGATTACATTTTACAACGTACTGCCACTGAACTATCGCTTATGTTCTCGAATCATTTTATCATTTTAACGTTTTCCGAAATGGTCTTCGTATAGATAGGAATTATTATAATTTTTTTTTCTTAAACGTACGGACGGGGTCTGAGACTCAAGACAGAAAAAAAAAAACTCTTCAAACTCTAATTGTCTCTTGTTTTTGCCTTACGCTTTCAGATCGTTGTCTTGTTCTGGAAAACAACCACGTTTTATTTTTAACATCTCAGAATTCCATCGATTGGCGCATTTTCTGATGTAAAATCCACGGGGGATGCAAACTTTTGCCTTCGACTAGGCTAATCACAGAAAGTTTTACACATCTGCAAATTCACAAATAGGACGAATCGTATCCAGTGAAGTTTATCAAATCAGCAAACGAAGATTGTTTTATTAAACTCGAGTGCGCTGTAAGCGAAGGTTAAAGCTTCCCTTTAATGACCAGATCAGAATGTTCATAAAGTTAAAGTTATTTTAAAAAAAAAAATGTAAATATTATTTATTGGGTAAAATCTAAATACCCATTAAGTATCTTTAATATTATTGCTATGCCTATAAACGCTATTTTAAAAATATTGTACACTTAAGTAGTAGATTGTAGCTTTTAAGTGCATATATAGGATTAAAAATACGACTAATTTATTTATGTATTTATCAGAATTCTATTTGCTGGAATTTTAATGATCTGAGCCAAAAAAAAAAAAAAAAAGAGAGAGATATTTGACCAAACTAGGCTTCAGTCTGGTTTGAAGTTCGTCTTTATTTAATTAGTTAAAAGTACAGAGAAAGTCTGTAATGTTACACGATGCATCGTATTTTCTCACTTTCAAGTTGTTTTTTTCTGAACCTCAATTTTTTTTTTCCAACCAGAAGAATGACTTCAAACTTTTTATTTATTTATTTATTTATTTTTTTGAGTTAAAGATGGTAAGTGTGGATGTGGGTAAGTTCTGTGAGAAAACTCGAGAGTGAGCTGCCTTTCTGATTTTTTTTTTTTTAAAAATCAAACGCACAAGTCCCTTTCTTAACGATTTAATGCTTTAGATCATGTTTCCGTGCGTGTGTGTGTGTGTGCGTGTGTGTGTGTGTGTGCGTGTGCGTGTGTGTGCGGATGAGTGCGTGATCGCTGTAGTCATTAATGATCAGTAAAACTTTAAAACTAGCAATGATCTTTATCGGATAGAGCTCCGCCCACCTTCTTTTTTTTCTCTCTCCATCTACCGGTTTGTCATTTCTTTCCCTTAATATTCTGTCGTCTTTTCTTTCCTTCCTTCATCCCTCTCTCTCAGATCTTCCTTTTGTCCATCTGCCCTTCTGTATTCACCTCCTTTTTCTCATCCCTCTCACATCTTTCATTCTTTCCTTCATCTCACTCAAATCTTTCTTCCTTTCTTGCTTTACGTAAAGGTAGATGGGCAAAAGGAAGGAAAGAAGGTAATCACTTCCTTTCTTTTTCTTTCATTCCTTCTTCTCATCCCCCTCACCTCTTCCTTTCTCCCTTTCTTTCTTTCCATCAGCTCTCTCCCGTCTTCCCTTCTTTCTCTCATCCCCCTCACCCCTTCCTTCCCTCCGTTCTCCCTTTCTTTCTTTCCATCAGCTCTCTCCCGTCTTCCCTTCTTTCTCTCATCCCCCTCACCCCTTCCTTCCCTCCGTTCTCCCTTTCTTTCTTTCCATCAGCTCTCTCCCGTCTTCCCTTCTTTCTCTCATC
>CM075019.1:22260978-22273677 GCA_037576675.1 Pangasius sanitwongsei | reverse complement strand
TTCTCCCTTTCTTTCTTTCCATCAGCTCTCTCCCGTCTTCCCTTCTTTCTCTCATCCCCCTCACCCCTTCCTTCCCTCCATTCTCCCTTTCTTTCTTTCTTTCTTTCTTTCTTTCTTTCCATCAGCTTTCTCCCGTCTTCCCTTCTCTCTCTCTCCTCTCTGGCCAGCAGCAGGTATCTGTGATCGATGTATTTATTTATTTATGAAAGAGGGATTCACGCAGCTGCATCTCAGCCTGAAATGAAGAGTCTGAAGATAAATAAAATAAATAAAACTGGTAGTGAGAGTTGGCGCTGCTGAAGAGCTACAATGGACTCACGTGACTTTAATCGAGGGAGGAACTGAATTTTTCTAAAATACGATGAAACAAACACTTTTGCAGCGTACTTCCTGACAGCCGCTTCTTCTCGGCTTTTCCGATCAGGCCGGGGAAACCAGTTACCGTGACAACCTTGCTGTAAACAGTCTACAGATGGGTCAGTGTGATGTAATCAGGTATCGTGATTATTGTTTTTCGGTAAATGATAGCTTTATAATCATGTTGAAATATCACGTAGCAGTCGTTAACTTGTTCCCGAGGAAGCAGCACATTAGAGCTGATCACCACCGGCCTCAGAAGCGCATGATTTTTAATAACAAGCCGAAGCAAACTTTTTAATCACTTTCGCACAGTTTGATATCGAGAGCGTTAGCCGGTGACAGGGACTTGTGTGTGTGTGTGTGTGAGAGATGTGAGAATCAGAATCATGCTCTGGGAAGTCGTTTTGTGAACCTGAAGCCTCGCTGGTGAAATTGAGCAGGCTCCGGTTTCTGTGTGAGCGAGTCACGAGGTTCACAAAACGACTCGCTCGACTTTCTGCTCGTCTGAACTCTCGAGTGTGAATCCTCTCCATCCTGAATCGATGCATTATTTTCAACAGAGCTGTTTTTTGTTTTGTTTTTTTTGTTTTTTTTCCCCCTAGAGTTAGGAATGTACACAAGTAGAATGTATTATCATAGAAGAGCTATGTGCAGGTATATAAATGCAGGTATATAAATATATGAATGATATAAATGAACTTTTAAAAGAAATCATGATGTTCGGGTGCTTTTTACCCTCGTTTTTGTGTTTACATCTCTGTCCGATTGATAACTCCGTGAGCGTGGCCGGACGCGCGGCCCGTCCGCTCTTCCACGATTCCGCTGCTGTAGATATTCGCTCCGTCCTCGCTGCGATTCGACCTGCGGGGTTCAACATCGACGACTCTCGGTTATCTGTTTCACAATTGTTTTTTTTTTTTTTCAAATGTGAGTTGAAAAGATATCAAACATTTACACACTTATCTACACTTGAAATATTATTAAAAGGTCATAATCTAATCATGTGACGTGGCAATTGTGCACAAGTTCCGTGAGCGAGCTGTGCTTGTGTAGACTCGAAGTTAAACACGACAGCACTCGATGTTCACTAGCTGTGGTTTATTGATTAGTGAAAACACCCTGGTGGTCTCTCTCTGTCTGTCACTGTATTTGCTATAAAACATGCTTAAACGATTAACGTTCAAAATTCTCTGAAGTGTAAAAATTTTTTTTAAAGCCAATAAATACGTACTGATTATGAACCACTTTTATCTGCTGTGTTTTGTCCTGTCTTGAATGAACTGTTCGACAAATACACTCTGAAGTGATGCCTGAAGTGTGTGTTTTCCTGCTTTGACACCATCAGATCATCATCATCATCAAACCCTTGGAGAAGGCGAAATATGGACGCAGTGACTTGAGATAGTGGTCAGGGCTTTAGTTCTCCACCGCCAAGTGCGTACAGCTGCCATATGAGCTGCGGTTTTAAAAGAAAGTAACGCATCTTGAACGAAGAACGTGTTAAAACGGGTTTACGCTGTATGAGAAGCACCAGATGATCTACTGCCATCTAACTGCTGTTCAAGCTGCACGATGTCTCACGACACAGAATCTTACACTGTACGATATTTCACAACAAGTGCTGAAACTTTCCTTTTACTCTAATATACCATATATATATATATATACACACGCATACATTAGTGCAGCTTCATTCACCTGGGTGTGTTTGTCGTCACTCAGATGGCTCTCTAGTTTGCCGTTGGGTTCAAACTTGCGAAATAAGCCGGTCGCTCGAGGCTCGCAGGCTACAGCGCGCTAATACGGTTACCAAGCAACCACACCACGCTAATGACAGCTAGTCAGAGAGAGAAGGGTTAAACGATGTTTCGCCGAGATAAAGTCTAACACTGTGATTCACATATAGTCAAAAAAATATATAAATTAATGTGTAAATTGTATCAACATTGTACAGCGTAAGTCTGGCTTTAGCGCTCATCCTCCACACACTGGATGAAATGTGATTAAGGCTTCGGTTCTAGAAAACACTGAGGAATGTGAAGGAGTGTGAAGACCGGGTTTCTATCATCACACGGTGACATGATGAGCTTCTTGAACAGTGTAGAGTTTCTCTGAGTCACCAAGCTGCTGATTCGCCGATGACGTGAGCCGAACCTGAGAGACAGCACCGTGACAACAACAACAACAACAACAACAACGACAGAACGACCGAGAACCCGGTTACGGTGCGCTATACGGTAAGTACGGAACCAGTTCGTACAAGACGAGAGCTGTGTGTTAAAGTCATTACGGACGGTGGGCGGGGTTTCGGTCTGTTTTTAGCCGCCGGAGATACTTTACTCCTCCAGATATTTTACATATCAAGCTGCATCAGCACATGAGCTCAGCTCCTGAGTCAATCTGCCAAATCATGTTACAGAAAAAAAAAAAAAAATCCGTCAGAGGCTCATCAACCAAGATCCGTTAACGTTTAACGCTCACAGCGTTTATAATCGGGGACACATGAGACGGAGTGACAAACCGGCTCTCAGGGTCCGACTGCATAACGCTGACGTACGAGTGTAACAGGATCGTACCACATTCCTACATCAGCTCTGACACACACACACACACACACATCACCTCCCTGACCACTTCAGAGGCAGCTGTGTAAAATGTGCTGATTGTTAGGGACACACGGATACGGATACTGGTATCAGGTATCCATCCGATATCAAGTGATGCCATGGGACAGAAGTCTAGTGTACGTAGACGCATTAATGAGCGAAATGACAGCGATGTGGATGAAATGTAAAAACTGGGCTCTGTAAAAATATCAAGAGGAGGAACTACAGTGTCTTAAAACGTCACAAAACATCTTAAAACTGAGCGGATGTTGTTCATCGCAAGGCGACGCTTGGCGAGCGGAAATACGTTCCGCTCATGTTCCAGTATGTTCTTCTTGACGATCATCAGCTAGAGGAATTCTGACGCAATGAAAACACGTTTCGAAGTGAAACAAAACTTTTCTCCACTGCGTCGCTACTCTATCCAAGCTAACTAATGTAGCTAGCTAATACATGACATTTACAATAAACGTGCTAACAATATAAAGAACGAGTTTAGTGGTCCGAGTGCCGCTATTTAAACCCGGGAAATGTAAAACAGACACACAGGATGTTCAGTAACGTCCCTGATTGATTAATATTAACTGTGTTACTCATTATCGGTATCAGTCCCGGTAATGACGAGCATCAAAACTTCATTCTGGGGGGAAAAAAAATAAGGTATTGGTGCATCCCTAGTGATGTGATGTGATGCGATATAAACGTGTGAACAGGTTGAACGAGGTCACACGTCACATCTCACCTGTCGAAAGGAAGGAAGTCTTGATGACGTGACGATGTCAGAGCCAAGTCGCCTGTAAAAAAAAATAAATAAATATTTGAAAGCAGGTGATTAAAACTGTAGCTAGAACAGCGCACGAGACCGAAAAGAGAGGAGTTAAAATACGTACCTGATCATCAGAGAGGAGGAAAAACGGCGCCAAGTCTCAGAAACGATGAACGAGCATGTTTAATCAGGTTAAATGTAGCTTCAGTGCAGAAGTAAAGACGCAAACGTCAGACAATAAACGCGTCTAAACACGTCCCTGCTGATGAAATTACTCGATGTGATAATCATAAATAGATTTTTATCGCAAAACTGGTGGATAAAGAAATTTAAATGGCTAGCGAAATGTTTTTTTCCCGTTAACTCTGACATTTTTTAAAATTTCCCTACGCCATCATGGGTTGCGTATATCGTATTAGATTTGTTATCATTAAATATAAAATCGTAACGTCAGAGGCTTATATCCTTAACTTTAAATTGAAAATTCTGTTTTTTTTTTAACTTAAAATTAATTGTTACACTAATGAATAAATATTTTTGTAGTGAAACACGAATAATAGCTCAGGTTTTATTCATACTGTAATTAAATTAACATCGTCATACATAAATTATTTTAAACATATCCATATTCTTCCAAAGTTTTTATTCATTTTGTTGTAAAACTGCATGTCATATAGATGAATTTTAACTCTTTAACTTTAAATATCACTGGCGTTAAAAAGTAAACGGATTGTCGACATGTAGAAAAAAAAGGATAAAACATTAAACCTGAAATAATTTTTAAAAATTACGTCCAACATAAATTGTTTACTCTATTTAATTAATCAAGTATTTAATGCTGACTGAAATTACAGAAAATATTCATTTTAAAAAAATCTAAAAAAAAAAAAAAAAAAAAAGAAACCAAAAAAAAAAGATTAAGGTCGTGTCATGATCTGAACCCAATTTTTTTTTTTTTAAACTTAAATTGGAATTTTGTAGAAAGTGGTTTAGAGATATATTTTCTTAATTTGTCTTTATTTTCTTTTTTAAACTTTTTTTCGACTGTCTCAACACTGTGCATGAAAGGGTTAAAATGCTGTGTCTTTTTTTTTTTTTTTTTAAGTTTTTCCGGTCAGAGACGTAACGTGTTATTTTTGTACCGTTCAAAGCACCTTTCTAAACACGTACGCGGAGAATAAATCCACACACACACACACACACACACACACGCGCAGAGACGATATATTTGTGTTTGGTAGCTTTATATTTGAAATTGATGAAGTATACACAATGCAGCTACACTATTACCATGTTCATACATACGTAATGCTGGACGAGGATAAATTTTGGCGTGTAATAGATGAGACAGCATTTCGACATTAAAGACAGAACCTTAAAGCAACGTATACAATGAGGCAACATTAGTAACGTTACCATGGAGTAGAAATACAAAATAAAACAGACAAAACAAACAAACAAACAAACAAAAACCCTTTAATGCTTCTTATGTACAAGCCGCCAGTGCCTCGTGGAATGACCCCTGCTTTTTAATTAGTTATTTTTCAACGAGAGAAAAGTGGGGCTTCCTGTGACATCAACCAAACTCAAGCGAGCCAGATTCTGTTATAAATATGTCTGTAAGGTGCAAAAACCTAAAAACCCACAGAGTGTTCTTTACACAGCCTTTTTGTGCACACACACACACACACACACACACGCACACACACACACACACACAAGGTCTGAGACGACCACATGTTTGTGCTCACCGTTTCTCAGAGCATGTGTGCGTGCGTGTGTGTGTGTGTGTGTGTGAGCATTTTCTCTCATACACACGCTAAATAAGTGCTTCAGGAACGCAGCTCTCTGACGAGCTCCGATCCACTGACGATAAAGTTAATGCTAATAAACAGGGATCAAACTAGCGTGCGAGCTTCCACTCATCAATGTGTGTATCAGCGAAAGGTTTAAACGTGTAGTCAGCAAATAAACATAATCACGCCGTCAAAACATGCCTACGGTAGAGGCGGAGCTTTTCCTTGAGTACACACGCCGCCTTATCCTGATTGGTTGGATGTTAGTGACCCACTTTTATTAAAATGTCGCTTCCTTTTTTTCACTCTCTTCTCCTATTTACAGTCGGAGACCCGGGAGTTTTCCTCTTAGTGAATAGTTTATAAATACGGAGGATAAATATTATAACTTAAAAATCACTGATGGCACCTTTAATCATAAGAGGAGCTACTATTCTTTAATAAAGGCCTCCATTTTTCGTTCCCTCACGCTCTCTGGTTCCTCTCAGACCATCGCTCCTCTCTTTAGTGTACGTCGCTATTGCCAGTACAGGTGCGCACTAGCAAAAGAAGGGTGCCATTACTTTTCTTTATTACATAAATGTGCTTTTTTTTTTTACCTTGCACCTCTTCTTAGATGATGAAAACTCGCTGTCATGTATGGTCACTCACAGTCAATGGCACAAGGGTCCTTTAGTGCACGCACACACACACACACACACACACACACACACCCCTAACATATTAATCCCATAAGCTCACATAAATTCATCATCAAACAGAAATTATAAAAGTTCATCTTCCCAAAAGAAGGCTGTTAGTTTGTTGATGTTTGTGGGTTTATTTTGTGCAAGTAGTCTGGAGTAGAACAGTAGCTTGAGTGTGGTGTTAATGTTTTTGTGTGTGTGTGTGTGTGTGTGTGTGTGTGTCAGTAGTATAAAGCCTAGCGCTAAAGCCTCCTCTGTTTAGTATATTCGGTGTGTTTTCTTTTCACTCTATGCAAAGATCTGGATCTTTTTACAAAAAAGAAAAAAAAAAAAAAAGGTTCGTTTGGGTGCCGTGGAGGTTCACCACACTGACCCATAGAGAGAGAGAGAGAGAGAGAGAGAGAGAGGGAGAAAGAAGGAGAGAAAGACAGACAGAGAGACAGACAGGTGATTTTTAAGTGGTCTCTTTGCCCTGAGCTCCCGTCACCGTCTTAATGGAGCTTAAAGTTCGGTTGAACCAGGTCTTTTTAGCCGCTTGCACTTCATTGAGTGCCAGAGCCAAATGGTGGTCCAAATCCTGAAAAACACACACACACACACACACACACACACACACACAGTAAGGTCTGTGAAGTAAAACCAGTGTGTGAACCTACCTTCACATTAGCAAGCAACATTTAACTGAAATTTACTCGATTCTATGCAAATGATTTACGACGCCATAAAGAAGCGACGGATCCGAACGGTTCCTCGGGCCGATCCTACGGCGCGTGCCGTCCGACTCTGCTTCAGTTCTTTTCTCACAACTTTAGTTCCTACCTGCAATTAGGTCCCGCAAAAATCAAAGAACTGTGGTTCTATTTAGCTCTGTTTGCTAATCTAATCTGAGAATGATCAAAAGTCAAACAACTGATTCGCGCAAAATATTTAATTTGTGTTTGACTAGTTAGCTTTAGAAGCGACGCATAGCTACTACTGTTTCTTATCAAAACTTCTATAAGTCTAATCTATAAGTCGGGGTTAAACGTGACATGGTGTGTAATGTAGAGGTGTAAATGGTGTGTGTGTGTGTGCGCGAGTACTCAGGTGATCTCGGTACCTGGATCTTGCACTCGGCCTCCACCAGCTGCAGTTTGGTCTGAGCGAGTTCCAGCTCCATCTCCCTGAGTTGCACCTGCAGAGCTTCTTTCTCCTCGTCAATCTCGTCCTCACTCAGCTCTTTAGGAGCTCTCAGAGCCTTCAGCCGGCCCTCTTTATTGAAGAGCACGCTGCACTTCTCACAGCCCTCCACCTTCATCTACACACACACACACACACACACACACACGCACACGGCTGGGTGTTATCAGTGTCAGGACGGGGCGAGTAAAGCCGGCTGATTGTGTAATCTTTATCAGCGCAGTGTCAAGCAGGAGCACAAAGCGGGGAAATTGGCCTGAACCGAACACAATGTTTTCTTTATCAGTGAGAGCACGAGCAGCATGATGATGATGATCTCCACAGCAGAAACACACACACACACACACACACACACACACACACAGTAACTTCAGACAGCCCACTAATCTGTGTCTGTCTTGCAAGTCCACTTCTTCTACAAAGAGGCCATCATCTACTCAAGAGCCGCTCCACTTGACT
Organism: Pangasius sanitwongsei; assembly: GCA_037576675.1. Lineage (NCBI taxonomy): Eukaryota > Metazoa > Chordata > Actinopteri > Siluriformes > Pangasiidae > Pangasius > Pangasius sanitwongsei. Next base: position 22,265,825 of record CM075019.1, on the reverse strand, counting down.
CCTCACCTCATTAGGGAACAATAAATCATCTCCTGCTCCGAGTTTCCACCTCACTGCTGAAACCGCGAAATCAGACCTGAACCTTGCGACTGATACGTCACTTCAGGCTCAAATCGTGTCTCTCAATATCGACATGGTTGAACATATAAGAGAATATTTCTGTAGCTTTTTATCCCAGATGCACGCGCAAAACCGCATTTTCTGCTCAACTCCATAGATGTTCTTTTTAAATAAAAAGATATAAAAAATGAGCTGCAGTAATCGACTAATCAAGTCTTCATTATGTTAGCACCGACATGTACAATTAAAAAAAAAGTCACGCTAAAATAATAATAATAAAATTAAAAAAAAAAAAAAAAAAAACCAACAACAAAAGAAGCACCGCTGTTGCATGGTTAGCAGGAACAAATTGCCGCAAAGGGTGCCAATACTTTATTTACTTGGTGATAATATAATGACTGATGAGTGCAAACTTTGTCAGAATTTTCCAAACAAGAGAAACGTTCAGTACGGCAAGATTCGCGGCCTAAATTCGCTGGTACACAGAAAAAAGAAAAAAAAAAGCCTTATCTGGAGCAGGAACCAAAAAGGATCCTGATTGGTCATCCTATAAAGCTCATTTCTGACCAATCAGCAACGTTGAGCATGGCAAGCTCCGCCCCCAGTAGTCACTGGTCCACAAGAAACCGTACCGACTCTGGAGCAGGAATTTAAAAGTCAAAAGTATCAATAAAAAGTACTAAAAAGCAGGAGCTAAAAAGTTTCTTGATTGGTCATTCTATAAAATTTACGGTATTGTCTGACCAATCAGCAACATTCAGCATAACAAGCTCCGCCCCCATCAGTCCCTGGTCCTTAGAAAAAAGTAGCAACTCTGGAGCGGGAACTAAATAGTTTCCTGATTGGTCATTATGGTTGTTAAATCTGCAACATCAACTCCAACCCCAGTAATCGCTGGTCCTTAAAAAAAAACAGTACCAAATCTGGAGCAGGAACCAAAATGGTTCCTGAGACTATGATCCAAGAAATAAAATCAGTCCTGGTTCCTCTGGTGGGAACGCATCTGAAGGTTCTGGACTCCTACTAAATAAGTAAAGAAGTAGTTAAGTAATAATCGCCCCGCCCCACTCAGGGTCACACTTTTTAAATTCTGAATCCTTCATGAACAGTTTAAAGTCACGGATACGCTACTGAAATAAAAGTTCCTCATCGGCGAGATTCTGTGTTGCGTCGATGCGCTACGTCTCTACGGCGATCGGACGTATTTGGATGAATAAATATGTTTTGATGTGTTTATGTAGTGGATGAAATGGTGAAGATTTACTCACCCGGATCTTCTCCAGCTCTCCTCTGTTAGCCATCTGCTGTTTCTCAAGTCGTTCACTCAGCTGGGAGCAGATCTGAGACACACACACACACACACACCCCTCATTCATAAGAGAAGCTGTACATGACATGAAGAACATTTCGGAGTCTGAGATTTATGAATAATTAATGAGAGCAAGCTGACTTGGTCTAATCACGAACCAACCAAGCGTCTGTGACTTAAATAATCCAGAATTGCTTACGTTTTTTTTTTTTACTCCATTTGCTAGTCTTAACCAATTGCATTTCAGTGTTTTGGTGTAAAAATTTTTTAAAAACTACATATAAACCATCCACACTAATGTATGGACACCAATCACCATCTTGATCATCATACATTAAATGTTATTTTAACAAGAAAAAAAAAAAAAAAAAAGATCTCATGTAAATTTAAAGAAATAGCGATGATGTGGTTGGAGTTCACTCAATGATACAATTAACCCCACCCACCCTTTAACCCTGCCCCATAAACCTACCCTTTAACCCCGCCCCATGAACCCACCCTTTAACCCCGCCCCGTAAACCTACCCTTTAACCCCGCCCCTAACGCTTGTCACTTCACATTCATGTGAATTTAAATGTGTGAATCATTATAAACTTCAAAATGTGAGGCCATGTCAGGGAAAAAAAAAAAAAAAGTCCAGCCTTTTAAAAACATGGTGATATTTATGTGTGGAAACTTTATAACTTTGTACAATTTTAACATTTGCTTTTAATCGCACAAGATTTTGACGCAATATCCACACCACTGTAGTTACAGATATATAAGTTTGATGAATTTTGGTAGAAATCTGTTAGAAAGTTCCTTCAGCGGTTATATTTACATTCTGAAGGTCCACCATTAAAGGATTCTTGTGATTGGTTAAAGTCAAACACGCTCATGAATTATTCATGAATTTTCCTCTCACTCTCCGATCTTGCTTATTAATCCCTTACCCGTCGTGTTCTCTCTTCGTTTGCGTCGGTCTCTCACTAACTGCATTAACATCACTGGTAACATCCTCTGCTAACATCACTCTCTCTAATTTTCATGGCCAAATAAAAAAAATCCAATCCTAACTGTGCGCTTTGACCGGAACGTTTGATCGGCGGAGTGCGTTTATTCTCCAGACCGCACGTCCGTCCGCCCTTGTGCTGTCAGCGCAGAACACGTCTTCATTTACTCTCACACGCGGCACATGGCTGCACTCCATGCATCTTCATATCAGAGAGCGCATTATACAAATGTGACCCACATGTTCCTCATCAAAGTATTTCAAATGAAACAAATGGCTGGGAAATTTTCTCCTACTTTCTTTCTTTTAATGAAGACAGAAGGCTTCATCTAAAGGAGATAATGATTTAGTTCACCTCCATTTGGCTGGTCAGTGTAGAAAATGTACTCTCATTAGAGTTTAGCAGTCCTCAGATTAGAATAAAGATGGCAGAAAGGATTTTATAACAACCAAAAACATGTTCTTGATACATATCACAATATTTATCTTGAACAAACAAGACAGCAGTTCCGAATTAAAAGTCAAAATAATTGACAGGAACGATAGCCATTCCTTTGTTTGACAGAGGAGACGGGGTGCCAATACTTTATGCACCATAACAGATGGGCTAGAGTCAGTAATCATTCACCTACAAAGTGACCTGATAAACTGGCAATTTTGAAATGAATCAAATAAACAACACAAACATCCAATCAGCTGCATGTGACATCATATGCTAATGATATGCTAATTAGCTGTTCTGTAATCGCGCTGAGGCTCTTCAAAGAAACCTGCAATTAACAAGAGTTCAAAAAAAACAAACAAAAAAACACTGACAGCAGCTGAGATAAAAAGTGCGATTAAATGGCCCTTCCTCATTTTCAAGTGAATTTCTGGTGCTGTTTCTATTATTATTATTATTATTTTTTCGAAATAATATTATTGGCACCCATGAAAAAAAAAGCCTCTTTTTTTTTAAATATTCAATGTAAGCATAGTAATTTATTATAATTTATACACAGCACATTTAAATTCTCAAAATCGGGTGTTGATTAGTTTTCTATAACAGCAGCTCTGACAGTAGTGCAGGTTTATATTAATGCGCTTGTTCTAATAGGTTACTGTTTCTATAGCAACAGCTCATTCACAGAAACCTGTAAAGAGACGTTTATGTTACATTTCTGGAAGGAGTCTCCAGTGTCAGCGCTTTGTAACAGTCAGAGGTGAAGCTGTAACTCTAAGGACAGAGGAGTTTGTGTGTTTTATTGTAGTTTCTCTGTAACATGACAAGCTGCATGTTTTGTTTTTTTTCTCCAAGAGAGAGAGAAATAAAAGCGAGGCTGGTGAGGAGACGGCTGTTTATAGCTGCTATAACGTAAGTGAGCAAGAACATGAACTAACCTACAGCATTAAATGTAACTATAAACAGTTAAACAAACCCACAAAGTGTCATTCATTAAAAAAAAAACTGCTGTGGTATAAGAGGAATAAAACACTTTGTGACGTGCTGTTACAGGAGAATAATCCTCTGCTTCACATCAGGCCGTTTCACTTCACCCTGTCGTGGATTGCTTTCCTATAACTGCACATCCCCCGGTGTGTTTTATTACTTATTCATTAAGGTTATAGACTGGGGATAGAAATTTACTGCTAAAAAAAACCACGCTAAAATATTTTTCTACCTCCAATCAAAGTGTGTGTGTGTGTGTGTGTGTGTGTGTGGTTGTTTTAAGGAGTCACAATGGGAGCATTAAGAACAGTGTGTGAGTGTGTGTGTGTGTGTGTGTGTGTGTGTGTGTATTTACCTGTATGTGTTATGAGCTTCTGGACCACTGCACTGTTCATTGTGTTAATTGCTCACTCTGTGTATGTATGCTTTTTTGTGATGTCTTGTCCTACTAAAATAGCACCACCAGGTTTGTGCGTGTGTGCGTGTGTGTGTGTGTGTGTGCGTGTGTGTGTGTGTGTGTGTGTTTGGACCCCGTTATCATGCTGGATCATGAATCACACTGTCAGCAGGCACCATTAAAAGCAACTCTACAGGGACACAAGCACTATTTTTTTTTAGCTGAGCTCACATTGTGCACTGATCCCACACACACACACACACACACACACACCTATATCCATGTATCACTGTAATTTAACTTCCTTCTGGGTTCACAAATTCCCCCACAGCATTACCTGCATTTAAATTAGTTTACTGCATTTTAAATTAAAAAAATACACTACGATATGCAAATATATCATACATACAGTCAGGTCCGGAAGTATTTGGACAATGAGAGTTTTTGTGAACTAAAATAAAATAAAACTTTCAGCTTTATTTTAAGAGGTTCCACAAAAATATGGCGTTTATTATTTAGGAATTACAGCCATTTTCAGCAAAGTACCTCCATTTTCAGGGCCCAAAGGTATTTGGACAAAGTGCCATAATTGTAAATATAACCATAATTTTAATACTTGGATGAAAATCCTTTGCAGTCAATGACGGCCTGAAGTCTGGAG
>CM075019.1:22250210-22254314 GCA_037576675.1 Pangasius sanitwongsei | reverse complement strand
CAACTCCAGACCTTTTATCTGCTTCATTTGTCTTGAAGTAACGAGGGAATGGACCGCACCTGGTCAATTAACTTCTTATCGGTCAGTTGTCCAAATACCTTTGAGCCCCTGAAAATGGAGGTACTTTGTTGAAAATGGCTGTAATCCCTTAATGGTAAATGCCATATTTTTGTGTAACCTCTTAAAATAAAGCTGAAAGTCTACACTTCGGGTCACATCTTGATTGTTTTATTTCATATCCATTGTGGTGGTGTATAAAGGCAAAATCACAAAAACTCTGTCGCTGTCCAAATACTTCCGGACCTAACTGTATGTATATATATATATAAATAACTTATATATGTAAATGCATGGTCTATTACACTGTAGAACCTAGAAACCAGGACTACAGTAGATGTATATGAAGAAATAATAAGAGACTATATTTATATTATGTAATAATATCAGACCATTTTACAACCATGATGTTTAGGAAATTTGGCAACAACAGCCATGATTATGGAGTTTAATGCGGAGTGAATTTATCACGTAGACCTGGCAACCCTATGTGGTGTCTTTTACAAGAGGCCATTCAGAAAGTGTTTAAATACAGGCAGTGCATTCAGAGGCACAGTTTTAGAGATCTTTAGGGGGTTGTGTGTGTGTGTGTGTGTGTGTGTGAGTGAGTGAGTGAGTGTGAGAGAGAGAGACAGAATCAGGGCTTTGTGTTGGCGAGTGTGTGGGTGAACCTGGCGCCCAGCGTAGGAACCATGAGGATTCGACCGTCTGCAGTGCAGACAGAACAGTCCAGAGTGACACATGAGGAGATTCGACGCTTAAACATTAGCAGCATGCAGCCTCGGTTATGAATATGAGCCACATTAAGAGCTTGCGTGTGTGTGTGTGTGTGTCCTTGATCTTTCCTCGCTGTTGTCCCAGCACTCCTGTGACGTTAGCAGATGAGTTTCACAGCCACCTGGCCTCCTGCTGCAGTCTCTGCATTGACAGAATGAGGCTGCAGGTGACAGCGCCGCGCCCTCTACACCTCCCCTGCATTTATTCTCCTCTTCCTGTCCTCTGATTTCCACTCTTTAACAATCACGAACACTTCTTAAAGGCACAGGAATACATTTATGCCAAAGAACACATTCATTCATTCATTTATGTTCTGTTTGGGAACTCAGAGGCAGCAGGCGGAGAATGTCAGTCCAGACTTGTGTGAGATATAATCTCTCTTGAGAGTCCAGGATCTGCGTCTGGCTTGCCGTCGAGTGAGACGTGCCTGATACTGATCTACCCAAGTACCCCTTGCTGCAGAACAAAAAACCATGGGGTGGAGTCGGACCTGATTCGGCTCCTCCTAGCTGGGGCGGAGTTGAGCCAAAAGTCCAAGGTGTGGAGCGTGTTTCAGTGTTGTACAGTGTTAGGGTTAGGGGTTAAGGAGAGTTGGATCAGTCACTTCAACTGTCTCCTCACAATTCAGAGGAGCAACTTGAAGGTTCTCCGGGATCACAAACAGTAAACCAAGCAACAAGAACCCTGTGGAGGAAACTCATTTCCATTCCTTGTACTTGTGCCCTTATTCTTAAGGTCACTGCCCACAGCTCGAAGTAAGAACAGCAACATAGACTGACCGCTCAGCACAGTACGGTATCACTCTGCCCCTTTGTGCCCCAACTCCAAAAAAAAAATAAAGAAGTAAAAACAGTAACTTCACACTGCACTAAACCACCTTGAACTCCAGGGAACCTATCAAAGAATGCTCTTCATAGATCATCCCAGACATTATGATCAGCAAATTAACTGATCTGGGCCTCTCTCCCTCCATCTGCACCTGGATAAAGGACTTCCTCACAAACCGCCCATAAACTGTTAGGCTTTGTCCCCACCTCTCCTCCACCATCACGCTCAGCACCGGTTCTCCACAAGGCTGTGTACTGAGCCCTCTACTCTACTCTTTGTACACATATGACTGCACACCCACTCATTCTACCAACACCATCATCAAATTTGCTGACGATACTACAGTGACTGGACTTATCTCAGGAGATGATGAATCAGCTTACAGAGATGAAGTACAGAAACTGGAGGTGTGGTGCTCTGATAACGACCTGACTCTAAACACCTCAAAAAACAAAAGAGCTCATTCTGGACTTCAGGAGGCGCAGCGCTGACCCAGTCCCACTCTGCATCAATGGGGACTGTGTGGAAAGGGTCCACACCTTTAAATTCCTGGGAGTCCATATATCTGATGACCTCTCTTGATCTGCTAACACCTTAGCAACCATCATGAAGGCACAGCAACGGCTACACTTCCTCAGAGTGCTCGGGCAAAACAACCTGGAGCACGAGCTGCTGGTGGCCTTTTACCGCTCCACCATCGAAAGCATGCTAGTATACAGCATTTCGGACAAGAGACAAGACAAGAGAGCCCTCCAAAGGATAATCAACACAGCCCAAAAAAAAAAAATCACTGGCTGCTCACTACCCTCCCTGGAAGATACTGCCTGCTCCCGCTATCTCACTAGGGCCAAGAACATCATCAAGGACACACCACACCCACCTGTTCGATCTCCTGCCCTCGGGCAGGCGGTACAGATCCTTAAGAGCAAGGACCACTCGCTTTCAGGACAGTTTTCCCCCTAACGCTATCAAAACTATAAACTCGCAAATGCACTAAACGTAAAATGTCAATGTACAATACTACCTCTGATCACTGTGTCCAACTACAGTGACTTATTTCAACAATCTCTACTTTTGTCTACACTTGCTGTTTAATATCATATGTAGAATATCAGTGTGAAATACTATCACCTGCTCACTTTATTCGTCAGGACTCTAAACTCTCAAATGCACTAAATGTAGAATGTAAGTGTGCAATTACTATCTCTGGTCACTTACTCAACTACGGTCACTTATTCCATTTCAGTCTGTACTTCTGTGTTTGTTTACACTGAACTGTTTACACCGATGTAGAGAGTTAATGTGCAGTTCTATCACTGGTCACTTATTCAGAATGTTCTGAATGTTCAATGTGCGATATTATGGTTTAATCACTTGCTGTATAAACTTCATACTGTATACATGGTGTACATACATACGTACCTCTATACTATACGGTATACTCACTTTATAGTCTATTTATTATCTGATGTTTTATGTTTTTTGTAACACCAGTCAGAAGCAGTGCTCCTACTTTTGTTGTATACAGAGATATACAATGACAATAAAGTCTTTCATTTCATTTCATTTCATTTAAAAAGGTAGAATTTTACCTTGAAGATGGAAGTGATTTAAAAATCACACTTCAGGATGTCTTTTCAAACAACTATATACTTATTTGGGTGTGGCCTTTTTTTTTTTTTTTTTTTAGAAATTATTTTAAACTATAGAAGACGAACCTATCTTGGGGTTAAAGAAAAAAAACTGTACTTGCTCAGCCTCATGAATTAGCACGAATCATTGAGCGTTATTTTAAGTATGGATATGCCATAAAAAACAGCAACAACGACGAAATGAAGAAACGTCGTCATGGCGCTCGTAATCAAATCCTCTGGTGCTTGTAATTGGAGCTGTTCAAAATTTTCTTCAGTGCTTTCTTTAACGAAGAGAATCGTTGTCTTTACGCCACATTTACCTTCATTGATTTATTTTTAATTCTTTTTTAAAAATCCATAATTTCACATAATCTGCACCACAGAAACATCTCAGAGAAAGAGAGAGAGAGAGAGAGAGAGATGTAACATTTCCTTACTGCAGAAAAAATCCCAAAGAATATTAATAAGAGATGAATATAACGTTAGCAATCTCACACACACACACACACACACACGCACACACAGCGTTAGGGTGAAACCTCTAACGTTACACCGCAGTGCCCTCTGCTGGCCACCGAGAACCAGTGCACCGATAAAAAATGTTTTTACTACAATTCCTGTAAAGTGCATTATTAAAAAAAATAAAATAGCTTTAGGAAATAATGAAGCCTTCAGAACTTTTCCTACGAGTCAAATTAAATTGTATAAAACATCACACCGGTTAATACCCTGATAATAAATATAAATTCCTCGGTTTAAATGTAAAACTGTAACACCCACATTTTATTTATATATAAGACGATGTTTG
>CM075019.1:22205210-22245210 GCA_037576675.1 Pangasius sanitwongsei | reverse complement strand
CTGTTTTTAAATCGCTGTGACGTTGAACTTTTTTTTAACTATAAATGACACGGAGAAAACATGTCACACTGAAAAGCAATACCTTTCACTGCATTGCTCTTACGTCGCTTTATCTCTTCTGGGATTGCTTTATAAGAATTAAACGCCGTCTCTGTGTCAGAAGTGAATTTCATTCCTGGCTGCATCTCACTGTCATTGGTGCGCTGCAGTCGTGCTACACTGAAATGCAATCAATGTTCAAATCACTGCTGTGTTCGGGGGGCGTGGCTGTGATCGGAGACGCAGAGAAGGACCTGAAAGTGTCATTTTCTCTTTTCGTAGAAAGAAACGCCTTCTAAAGGAGCGGCTCACTGTTTTTTTTTTTTTTTTTAATTTCTACTTCGTTTATCGCTAGACCTTTAAATCTTGAAGATTTTCGGAATTACTGCTGTGATAAAAGTTTTAATATGACTAAAAATACTTAACGTGAGTTTAAGTGTTAAAAATGTTACATATAAGCTTTCGTTACTTGTTACAAAATAAGCGCAAAACCAAAGAAGCAAACTTTAAAGGAACACGTCATTTTTTTGGCTGAAACCGTAAATTCCTTTAAATGGGAAAAAAGAAAAAAAAAAGAAAGTGCGTCTCTGGTCGAGTCCAAAACTACGTAAATTTTTTAACACATCCCGGCAAAGCGCAGCCGTATTAAACCTGGTGAACTCTTAATTGAGCCGTCTCGAGGTCCCCTGGGTGCTCAGAGCGTACAGTGAGCGAGCTGAATTATTACGAGGTCAATAAAGAAAAAATCCATGCGGCTCTGAGTGATGGCGGTAAACGCCACGGAGGAGGAGTGGTGAATTATTAAGAGGCGCCTTAAGACGCAAATCAAACACTCGGTCATCCGTCACAACGAACCTAGTGACCTTACAACGGGCGGTAGGGGGGGAAAAAAAATCAAAAAGTAATTATTTAACAAATACGGATGTGTGAAAGTTTGTGTGTCAGGTCGTCCGTTTGCCTGTGTGAACTTCGTCTGAGTCGATCATTACTCAGATTCCCTGGGAGTAAAGTCTGAGCGCTCGGCGGCCATCTTGCCCACGCTCGCTGGGCTGTTATGACCACTGCACTCATACAGGACCAGACTCGTGTCTAAACACTACGCTAGGAGCCCAAACTGATGTTGCTACGGCAACAGTAATGGTCACACCAGAGTCATCTGACTCTCTACATACAGTATGTGCACTACATAGGGGCTTCTACACCCTATCTAGTGCACTATATAACCAAGTGGGAGTCATTTAGGATTCAACCTGCAGTTCGGTCATGAATTAGCCAGAATGATGATTTTAAATAAACTGCGAGCACAAGTGTCACGTGAAGCGGCGTTAATCTTATATACTGTTTATACTGTTTTCTATAACAGTACATTTTAAGAATGGTTTTGTTTTTTTGTTTTTTTTTTCCTCTAACGCCACATCAATTTGGCCATGATTACGGTTTTCACTCCATTAAAGAACACATCATACTTTTTATCCGTTTATAGTTACATTTAATGTTGTGGGACATCTGCGAAACAAATCAGTGAGATGTTAATTTACGGCTTGACCTCTGATACTGGAGACTCCTTCCATAAACGACTCCATGCGAATGAGCTGTTACTATAGAAACGATAACGTATTAAATTAACTTATGGAGAATTAATCGACACCTCCTGACCAATCAGAAACGAGAATTCAAAAACACTACGGTGAAAAGAAACTAATGCAGGAAATAATGGCAGCTTAGTGAATCTTAATGTAAAGCTTTATCTGACATTAATATTTTGTTTGTGTGTGTGTGCGCGTGTGTGTGTGTGTGCGCGTGTGTGTGTGTGTGTTTCCCACCTTACAGATCTTATACAGCGAGTCCTGACCGTCGCCTCCCGTGTCCTTAAAGTAGTCGTGTGCTGGAAATGTGCGATTAATGTCTCGAGTGATCGCACTGTCCTGAGGTGATTCCTGTATACACACACACACACACACACACACACACACACACACACACAAAGAGAAAGACAGAAACAGGAATATTACTCCAAGCAATTTCTTCCAGCGCTCTGAGCACATCTGGACTGAGATTCACATCTGTGAGGAACATGGAGGAACTCGGACAGCATCGTGACCCCACTGAGACTTGTGTGTGTGTGGTGTGTGTGTGGTGTGTGTGTGTGTGTGTGTGTGTGATTCAGATATCTCTTCAGATATCTCTGAAGTTTCCAAGCTGGACAAATGTGTTTGAGTGTCAGGGATCAAGAGCTATGAGGTGAAGTAAGAGTATTAGAGAAATAAAAGTGTGTGTGTGTGTGTGTGTGTTTTCTAATCCCTAAAGACTCTCTCTCCAGACTGTACACAGTCATGCTGCTCAGCTGAAGAAACAGATTTAGTCAGTCTAAACAAAAAGTCTTTTTTTAGCAAAGACGACAGCTGTTGGGTGAAGTAAATGGACCTCACTGAAAAAAAAAACAAAAAAAAAAAACAACGTGTCACTGTGAAAAAACGTCTTTCTTCTTCTCTGATCCTTCTTTCTTTTTCTGCTGGTGTTTCATCATTTCATCACAATACACTTAAGCTACTTTTCAGTGTGAACCCAAAAACACTGAACCCAAAAACAAAACTGAACAAAAACAAAAAAAAACAAAACTGCAGGCTCAATTGTTCAAGAGCCGAGAAAAGAAGTATGTTTTGTATGTTTCAGTGAAGTTGTGCTGTGGTTGCCAAGTTTTTGTTTTTTTTTTGCATAAAAAGCTCATTTTAAGGCAAGTTGAAGTTACATGAGGAACTTTACATGAGGAAATGGCTGTCTATAAAGATGAGTTTATTTGCTAGTTTTGAGTTTGGATTGTGAAAGAGGCTTTGGTGTGTCTCTTTTCTGAGAGCACATCTGCACTGATACATTTGTATTTGAGTCACACACACACACACACACACACACACACACACAAACACACAGAAACACAGTCATTCATTTTGTCATTTCAGAATTGCGAGTGGTTTTTAAATGGTAAGCAAAAATCCAAAATGTATGACTACTTCGCATTTTATCTACCAAAAACTTAATTCCATCCATTAATTTATCTTCAGTAAATCAGGTTTGAGGTGGATCCGGAGCTTATCCGGGAATACCGGGAATTCACCCTGGATGGGAAGCCAGGTCATCCCAGAAAGTCAAAAATGTTAAAATATAAAATGTGGGTGTGGCCTAAAACCAAGCGGAAAACAAATTATATTACATGAAAGGTGGACATACAAGTTATTAAAGAATATTTTTTCTCATTAAGGAAGGGGAACTTTTGAGTCGGTGTGTTTCTCTCCCCCCCTGCTTTTAATGATCATGAGAGATATTTTGTGTTTAGAGCCTCCATGTTTGAAGGGATTTCCTGGTCATGTGGGGGGAAAAAGCAAAATGGAGGTCACATTAACATCTTCAGCTATTCATGTGACCTGAAGAACTGAGGAACAGAGGGATAAAGAGAAGGAGTGAATGGAAAAAAAAATAGAAAGGAATAGAGAAGCACTGGCCTACTTACATACACAGTCAATTAGGTTGTGTTTGGAAAAAAAAAAAAAAAAAAAAGAGTGAGAGAGAGAGAGAGAGAGAGAGAGAGAGAATGTGTGTGATTGTGTGTGTGTGTGTTTTAACCAATTCAAGAGGAACCTCACATTCAAGGATTACAGCCAGAGAGACCGAGGGAAAGATGGAGGAATCCTATCTCATTGTGTGTGTGTGTGTGTGTGTGTGTGTGTGTCTTTGAGGTTCATTCCATGCAATTTCCTCCCAGCTAATTTGTTAGACTCAGCTCTTAGCCTACAACGCCTCACATTCACCTAAGAGCACAAATTAAAGTCCATAAATGGGCTGGTGTTACAGCATAACCATTTTTTTTTTGGGTACCAGATTCATCTAACATCTACGCGGTCACGTGACCACGATACTCCCCAGGAATGCGGATCGCGGATCACGTGACCCGGCTTCAGTTCTCACCGAGGGTTGTATAAAGTCTAGGACACAACCTCCGGTGTAGATTAAACACGAGATGTTTATCGACATCAAAGAAAATAGGAAGAAAATAAGGGGAAGAGAAATACTGAAACAAGAGGAGAGAAAGCCGGAGAGAGAGGGACGTGAAGAACATGACTTGAAGTCAATGAAGTAGAAGAAGAAGAGAGTAAGATGTGTTGTTCTTTAATTGATAAAAAATTTTAAAGCGTTGGCAAACTGATGTGGTGTAAGAGGAATAAAACAAGCCATATTTTGCTGTTATAGCAAAAATAATCAGCAACAGTAACTCCGCTTCATCACAGCACCCTGTCGTTGATTATTTTCCTATAACAGCAGAAAAACAGGAGAGATTTTGTTGCTGATGTTCAAGAGATTCATGTTAGAACTTGGGAAAAAATTCCAATAGTATTAAAAGAAGACATTCATTCTGACAGCTTTAACACACACACACACACACACACACAGAATACTGAGGTACAGTACCCTCTCCCACCTCTCTAACTGTCAGAGTGATTTAAGAGCGATTCAGCAAGGTGACTCTCACACCATCGGCTCTGTCTCCAATCACCCCCAAACTTCCACTTGCTCCCTTACAACCAAGTGCACTTGGACTCCGCCATATTAAGACGACTTACATCTCTTGGACAGTGCACGTAAACATCCGCCATCTTTAACCCTGACTTCACACAGGAATCATTAATAAAGCATTCCCAAAATGGCTTTTTTTGGTTCACTATTTGCGCTCACTACATAGCGGATTAAATAAGTGTGCCGTCACATTTGTGTGTGTTAGAGACGTGATGTGGGGCTTAATTTTATGCAAATGAGAAGCGAAGCAATGTCGCGCTGACCAATAGGAGTGAGGGACGATGGTACGGTTCTTTTCTCCGCCCCTTACCTTCAAACATCTCTGTTTTTGGTGCATGGTTTCGCTCCTAGCTGCAGTCGGCGATATCTACAGCGCTGCTCCAGCTTGAATCGTTCGATTTTTCGCAAACAGATGTTCCCGCTCTAAATAAACGGTAGTGATTACAAAGCGTAAATGACATTTTTGGCTCATTCTGATGCTCTAACTCATACTACAGCACCTCCGTTTCTTGGCACAGGGACACGATCGCACTAAAAACCACGTGTTTAACCTGCTAATGTCGTAAACACCTGAAATTCCTCGCTACTTTGGCTGCCATTTTGAGCGTGTTCGTACCTTTATCATACACGTCTATCAAACGGGATTACGTAAACAATACGAGGTTTTATGGAAATTTTAGGGGATTTGATCTTTTTGTTTATGTTTGTTTTTCATATATATGTTTATTTAATTTTCACCACTGGCTTGTGGATTTTTGAATGCTTGATCAGTACCATGATATCGTGAAACCATGATATTTATCATACCATGTAAATTTCAAACCGTAACACGGCTAAACACTAGTGACCGCCACAGACAGACTCCGAATCCGACTACATCACAAGCTTTAAATTCCCCTACAGCAAGCAACACCTCATAAATATAAATACGGATAGATGGACCTCCACACACACACACACACACACACACACACACACACACACGTCAGCATCATTCGAGATGGGGAATCTCCATCTTGGTCTCTTCAGCACGCTGTCGCTGTGTCAATGTTTTATTCATCTCCTTCAAAAACGAGTTCTGTCTCCTAAAAGCAGGGACACACACTCCGACTGTCGCTGCTTCTAAGACACACACACACACACACACACACACACACACACACACACACACACAGACGTTCTCTCCCATATCATGTCATTCATTTTTATTCACGTCAATATTTCTGACACAGTCCTAAAATCGTCATGTTGCCATATCTGTGTTTATCGCTCCTTTCTCATCATTTGTGATTAGTTTTACACGCCAAACTTCAGCCTGCGTCTGTACGTCAATATGCACGACACGTTGCAGACGAACTCATTCCCCTCGCTCCGAGTGCTCCGACCGAGTGCTACCGGCGGATTCCGGTCTTACCGAACGTAGCCCCCTTTCTCAAAGATTAATTATCCGCTCTCTCCATTATTGATGATGTGTTTATGTGGAAGAGAAGAGATCCTAAA
Source organism: Pangasius sanitwongsei (assembly GCA_037576675.1). NCBI lineage: Eukaryota > Metazoa > Chordata > Actinopteri > Siluriformes > Pangasiidae > Pangasius > Pangasius sanitwongsei. The sequence goes on along the minus strand of CM075019.1, from coordinate 22,239,105 downwards.
TAATGCATCTGCAGCCCGCAGCACTCGGCTGACTCCGATCAGCAGCACTTTACACACACGCTTCAGCGGCGGCGCGTGTCTCGATGCCTCTGAAACGCATATTAATGCAAAAAAGCTGAGGATATGGCTGAACGAGGATCATTTAGAACACACTCTCTCTCTCTCTCTACCACTTATGACAGTCATAAAGACGGCGAGGCTTCAGGAAACTGAGCACATGAGCTCCTGACCAGAAGAGCATTAATCTCACGTTATGAGAAACGCCGCTATCTTTTACAGCCACATAATCCTGTTAATGCGTTCAGGAAATGCAGGCTTGACAGGAAAGAGACGAGGACTGACTCAGAGATGACTTGAGATCCTAAAACGTTTGAATGTTAATTGAATAATTCTGATTCACGTAACTAAAGTTAGACAACTGGTGAACAGCGATGACTTTGTGTTTGCTCTGATATTATCGTGTAACGATATATAAAGTAAACGTTCCATTGCGCTAAAACCTAACAGGCTAAAAACGATGTAGCTAACTTAATGTAGTAACACATTATGAACTAGCTAGCTAGTTAAGTCTATTAAATTCATCTTTTATTAACAAACAGATTAGCAAGTTAACTGTTATGAGTATATTTTCCTCCTCAAAAGTTTAAACTGTAAAGAGTGTTACAGCTTTAACAAGCGAATATGTCTGTGCGTTGACTGATTTAACGCACAGCGCATTTATAGTTAAGAAGTTAAGAAGTGCTGTTGTGTTTACTGTTCAAGCCATGAGCGGCCATTTTGATTTGACGTCACTTGCTGAACTCGGGGGGTGAGAAGACCGATTCCCAAATAGGAATTCTGAGCCGAGAGGGAGCTTTCTTTTGTTTTTCCTAAAAAGATGAATGTGGATATTTGTCTTTACTATAAGTCTTTACTTTAAAGGTGTAGTAAGCAAGTCAAAAAATATATTATTAGAGGAAAAAAATTAAGCTTGAAAACGTACTTAAGTATAGTAACTAGGTATCACAGGAGTTAGCTTTAATAAAAAAGCACCAACACAACATTTTTAAAAAAAACTCAAAGTTTAGGAGTTTTGTATTGATTTTTAACGATACTGTATCATGATGTTAATATAATAATATTAATACTACATCATAACTTTCATAATTTTCTCTTCTACACCTACACGAATGCATTCTGTAGTCTGATATTTATTTATTTATTTATTAGTTTATTCTGATTGCTTTTATACGTTGCAGAGATTGACAAAGTGACTAAAAAGCTGCTTACTCTGATTTTAAATATAAACCTTTTAAAAGAGGCTTATAATGGGGCATGTGAAAGAAGCACCTATTTCCTGTTCATTTTTTTTTTTAATAATAATGTAGGATGAAACTATTTTGATCCTGATTTCATGATTGTCGTTTTAGCCCTGATCGTGCAGCTCAACTCGGCCAGAATTTACCTCAGTAGGATTTGATAATTTGATAAATTATGGAATCCTCTCTATCCGTTAAAAATGAAAAAAAAAAAAACAGTGCCACAACACTGTTACGACCTCATTAGCAAAAAGCCTGGCCTTTACAAACGAGTCAACAGTCTATTTTTGGAGAATCGGCTTTAGCATTAATGGAGCTGCTGCGATGACAATCTCGCTCACCCTCCCAAAAAACGTCTAACGCAACTTCCAAGGCGGAAGGCCGAAAGCGAAGGTAAGTCCAAACAGAATGCCAGGAAGAAATGAACAAACAAAGAATTAATGGAGGGAGACAAACAGCAGGATACTTCTCCCCCTATTATTAGCTTCTCTCAAGGGTTCCCAGGAACCAGAAACACCCCACCTCCTCTTCCCCCCCCACCACCACACCACGCCACCCCAACATGCCAGGACTTAAAAAAAACAAAGCAAAAAAAAGAAAAGAAAAGAAAACTACAAATCAAACTTCAGACACAGTCTGAAAATAATGGTGTGTTTCTGCACATGAATGTAATGAGAAGTGGGAGAAGTAAGAAATAATCACCACTGTGACTGGTGCTGTTATAGGAAATTAATCAACAACGTGGCGGTGTCATGGAGTTTCTGTTACCTCCCCGAAGTTCATTTCCCTATAACGCCGGCAAGTCTTTCATTCCTCTCGTTTGTGGTTACAATTAATGTTGTCAAACGTCACTCTTTGAGCTGCCTCTGTTTTTTTTTCTGGCTTGAAGTTTATAAGTTGAGGGGAAAAAAACAAACAAACAAAAAAAAAACACGCAACTCGTCACGTTAACCGAGAAACCGCAAAACTTCCTGGCGAATTTGTGGCGTCGTGATCAACGTGCAGAATGAACGCGGAGGCTAACGGTGCACACTAAGCCTCATTACACAAACAAACAAACAAACAAACAAACGAACGAATGGATAGGTGAATAGACAAATAAACAGAATGAGATAAACAGTCAGATAAATAAATAGATAGACAGAAAAAAACAGACAGATACAGATACATAAATGCATGGATGAATAAATAAATAATAGATGAATGAATGGATAAACAGATGAATAAACAAATAAACAAACAAACAGATGAAGACATGGGTGAATAAACAAATGAATGAACAGAGAGACAAACAAATAAATAAATGGAAGAATAGATAGATGAATAAATGAATTAACAGATGGATGATTGAATAAATGAACAATGGATGGATAAACAGATAGATAGATAGATGAATAAATGAACAAATACTCAGATAGATAAATAAATAAATGGAGGAACAGATGGATAATTAAATAAGTAAGCAAATAAATATACAAACAAATGGATGAATGGATGGATGGATACAGAAAGACAGTGTGTGTCCTGAATTTCAGTTTCCACCAGGAATTCTCATTTCACTACTTGAAAGTATTAAAAGTGTAAAATTGTTTGCTTTATTGTAGTGTTTGGTGTGTCAGTGTTTGGCGTGTCAGTGTTTGGCGTGTCAGTGTTTGGTGTGTCAGTGTTTGGTGTGTCAGTGTTTGGTGTGTTAGTGTTTGATGTGTTAGTGTTTGGCGTGTTAGTGTTTGATGTGTTAGTGTTTGGTGTGTTAATGTTTGGCGTGTTAGTGTTTGGCGTGTTAGTGTTTGGCGTGTTAGTGTTTGGTGTGTTAATGTTTGGTGTGTTAGTGTTTGGTGTGTTAGTGTTTGGCGTGTTAGTGTTTGGTGTGTTCATGTTTGGTGTGTTAATGTGGGTGTGTCTGATGGATGGAGGATGGAGGGAGGCGTCCGTGGGAAACGCTGCACTTTTGTTCTTCCTGAATGACAACAATGGGCAAAAATGGCCTTCTGTTTTTCTTTGGCTGAGCTGATTATGAAACCTGGGACTGGTCTGATGAAAGCTCTGGTGAGAGAGAGAGAGAGAGAGAGGACAGAGACAGAGAGATAGAGGAAAGAGAGGAGAGATAGAGAAGAAAGGAGAGAGAGTGTTGTAAGAGAGAGAAAAGAGAGATAGGGGAAAGAGCAGAGGTAGAGCAGAAAGGAGAGAGAGTTGAGAGAGAGGAAAGTACAGAGAGAGAGAGCTAAAGGAGAGAGAGCTGAGGTAGAAAAGAAGAGAGAAGAGAGAAGAAAGAAGAGGTAGAAACGAAAGGAGAGAGAGAGTTGAGAGAGAGGAGAGAGAGAGAGAAGAAAGAAGAGGTAGAAAAGAAAGAGAGAGAGTTGAGAGAGAGGAGAGAGAGAAAGAGAAGAAAGTAGAAAGAGAGCTAAAGGAGAGAGAGCAGAGGCAGAACAGAAGAGAGAGTTGAGAGAGAGGAGAGAGAAGAAAGAAGAGGTAGAGAAGAAAGGAGAGAGAGAATTGAGAGAGAGGAGAGAGAAGAAAGTAGAGGTAGAGAAGAAAGGAGAGAGAGTGTTAGAGAGGAGAGAGAGAAGAAAGTAGAGAGAGAGATGGGGAAGAGAGCAGAGGTGGAAAAGAAAGGAGTGACAGGTGTGAGAGAAGAAAGTAGAGGTAGAGAAGAAAGGAGAGAGAGAGTTGAGAGAGAGGAGAAAGAAGAAAGAAGAGGTAGAGAAGAAAGGAGAGAGAAGAAAGAGGTAGAGCAGAAAAGAGAGAGAGGTGAGAGAGAAGAAAGTAGAGAGATGGGAGAGAGAGGAGATCTGGTGTTCCCTCAACAACTAAAACTCCCTCTGAGTGAGTGACTGAGAAAGCGATAGAGAGGTAGAGAGAGAGAGAGAGAGAGATGGAAAGAGAGGCTTCTTCCCCTTCTCTGTAATCTATCAGTGTTTGGAGGAGAGCTGGAGGAGATGTCATACAGTTAATGGGGTGAGAATATTCCGGTACGCCAGCGAGCCCGAGCGCCTTTTTACACTCAGCACTTTACCGCCATTATGCACTCGATGACACTGCAGATCACAAGACGAGTTAAATAACGATGATGCGTCACGGCTAACACACATTAAACACCAACACACACGACACGACACGACACACAACACGACACACATGACACACACAACACACACAACACGACACAACTGTCAGGATCACATTTATTTCCTCAGTGCAGATATACCAGAGTATAAATATCATCGACAATTATTTATGCTAAAATATACATGATATCATTACAAAAAAAAGGTACAGTAGAGCAGCTAACACACCGACTACACACCGTACGTGTTTAATGTCTTTCTTTTTTTTCCCTGTGTGAGAGGAAAACCTACAATCGGAATACACTTTTTGGGGAAAAAAATATTCCCTCTAAAAAAAAAAAAAAAAAAAAAAAGATGTAAATCAGGACCGATCAGATGCTAACTCTGTAAATTCAGAAAAATGTACACAAGCAAACTGAATAAGCAAATCAGATCTAAAACTAAAGAAAGTGTGTGTGTGTGTGTTTTTACTGCAGGGGAAACACACACACTGTTCCAGCGAAGTCCCACGTCCTAATACGGCACGGCAGCATGGGAGAGCGAGAGCCTCCCTGGAGACGACTAGCCCTTGACTTTGATTGCGAGAACAGAGCGGTTTTCCCACAGGAAAGGAAAAAAAAAAAAAAAAAAAACTTTGGCATCAGAGAAAGAACAAAAAACAAAAAGGAACTCAAGAACGCTGGCATGAAAACGTAAAAAAATAAATAAATAAATAAAATGACATCAACGCAGAAAACTTTCGCCTAAATTTCCCCAGCGCCGAGGTCTTGACATGGGATACTCTAAAAAAACAAAAATTCGGAGAATTGCCGTGAAATCGGAAACACTTAAAAATCAAGATTCGATAATCAGAGAGATGTTAAAAAAAAAAATAAATAAATAAAAATGTTGTAAAAGGTTTAATAATTAAAGAGATTATTAAGATTATTAAGGTTCTATCTGGCATTTCGGTTGAAAACGCGTTACCTACGTAAAACTTTTATTTTTCTGCAGTGTTACATTTTTGGTGTAAAAAAAAAAAACTTCAAACCTACACACAATCTTGATTTTATTAGATTCTATCCACCAGCCAATCATCATCCAGGAAGAACACAACCTACGTGGCACTATCCAATCAAACGTCGGCATTGTTATTTACACACTAAAAATAAAAATCTTTGTTCGGAAATCTAGTAACGTAACTAACACCAGCATACTAACGTTAACGTTAAACATTAGCATATTAAATACTACAAACGTTAGTTAATCACATGCAATATTCTGAATAAACTGAACTTTCCGGATGAAGATACAGCACTTTACGGTTTTAATAGCAAGAACGACGAAACTCTGATGTCACAAAATCTCAAAACGGCTATTCATCCAGACGGAATCTTATAAAACTAAAGTCGCAAAATTTTTTTATCTTTACTGGTAAATCTCAAGTCAGTAGTAACGCATGACCTTATTTCTACATCTGCTTCATCCATTTTTCTTCCCCACTTTTAAGCCTCCACTGTTTTGCTTTGAACAATTTAACACTAGCGAAAAACTTAACTGTAAAAAGATATTAGCTATTTGTTTCAGAACTGATAAAATCAGTAATAATTGGTGTAAAATCACAAATTTTCTCTCTATAAGCAGTTCTGAACCACATTAATATGATATTTTGACATGTTGTACTATTATTTATATTTGTAGTCAGTGTCGCTAATAACTGGAGATAAACACAGATGCAATCAGAAATTTTTTTTTTTATTTTTACACTCAATTATAAATCAGACTCGAGTCCATTTTTTTATGGTAAAGATTAACATAAGATTATAAGAAGTAACTTGATCAGTAGAAACACTGCAAATTGAATCTTCAATATTTTACTTATTATTTCTTTTTTCTTATTATTACCTATTTTTAGATTTTTTTTTTTTTATTCATTTCAAGCTCAAAATTGCCTTATTTTACTTACTACAAGCATTTCTTTCTACAAAGAAGCAAAAAATATCTGCTATTTAATTCAGAAAAATTTCAAGGTTGAAAATAGTGAAGATATCTAGAACTAAAACTCATCTCAATGAGAAATATTAAATTAATTTGTCTGTTTGATGTTTTTTACTTTGCTTTTTCATTTCTGAAGTAAAAACGTTCAAAATGATTCAAGGGTTACTTTGATTTAATGCTGGAAACATATCAATATCGATATCATGATAAAATTATATCGGGTAGCGCAATATCTGTAACTTTTATTTTTATAACAATTTTAAAATCAGATTGGAGGCAGCTGATTCTAAAATGTTAACATTTAATTATACATTTTTACTTTTTTTTTTTGGCTTTTCAGTGTTAAATTTTTTTTTGTAGAAGTTAAATAAAGGTACCATCGAATTTAGTAGCATATCATGATACATGGTGCGTATTGTAAAAATCAAATATCTTCAAGTATCATGATATTTTTGCCCCTTAATAATTGTTCATTTTTCAGGAAAGGACAATCTGTTTTTCCAAAAAAACAAACAAACAAACAAACAAACAAAAAAAAGCCACCTGAACTTTCCTCTGAAATCGGTCCTTTAAAAAAAAAGTGTATTCCGAGTGTGGTTTTGACTCTGGAATTGAAAAAAAAAACAAAAAAAAAACGTCTCACTAAAAGCAGAGAAGAAACATTAAACTCGACCATCCACACCCCAGCGAGCATTTTCTCAACACTCAGAGAGCCTCAGAGTCCGAAACGATCAAACGAATAGAATCTGAACGAGCTCTTTTTTTTTTTTTGCACCTCTGTTTCTTTGCTTTCCGTAACTAACAAACACAGACACGAAACACAAAATCATGTGCACTTAATAATAAAGATGGCTCTGGAGTTAAGACTTTACGCTCGACTCGCTTCACTCTCACTCGAACACTACAGCTACAGTCCAAATGCGTCCAAGCACACGGCCAGAGGCCACCAGATTGTGATCTGAAGTTTCAACACACAGCTGGAACACGTGGAACAAATAAAAGCCCTTTTTTTTTTTCCCCTCTCTATTGTATGCGATGTGTGGTTCTGCCATTTTACTTCAGAACCTCCAGAACTGACATATTGCACAGCGCCCTGCCCTAACATGGCAGTTAAGAAACAGTCTAAAACCACGTTTATAAGTTTTAAAACACTCTCACGTTGACATCTCGTACGTCTCTAAGTACAAAGACAACTTCATTGTTATATCGTATTGTATATCATGGAGTTAGAAAAGTAAATCTATAGTCTAATCGAACATGCAGTAAAGTGTTGACAAAAAAATTTTTTTTTTCTTTGCTGGTCAAAACTGCCTGTTATTTGAGAAAATTAGAGTTATCTTTGTCACAGTTCTACTGTATATAAAACACACTTACATCAAGACACACAAGTTTTTATAATGATAATGATATAATAAATAGATTCTTCCGAAGCGCACACAGCCCACGATACAGGAGACACTATTGCATACATGTTCTCAGACATGGCATTTTCATTCATTATGTTTTTTTTTTTTTTTTAAGAATTAAAAAAAAAAAAAAAGGAAACGCCTGTTAAATATTTCACTTTGGTCAACTAGAAGACAAAGCTATCTACAATAAAACAGTACCGCTGAAGTTCTGACCAGTGTGACAATAAACCGACTTCACGCTCACAGCAGGGATATATCGACGAGACGACAAGGAGGCAGATTCCAGTGTCCTCCATTTTCTTGGCACCTTCACGTATATAAATTATGAATTATGTACAGAAAGAAATGTCCAGATTAATAATACAGAGGAAATACTGGAGATTTGCTAAAACAGTCATGTAGCCTTTGTTTTTTTGTTTTGCATGAATCATACCCTTAATTTTTTTTTTTTTTTTTTTTGCTTGTTTGTATTTGTGTGTCCTTCAACACACAGAGGCTATAGTCTTTGCCTTACAGCTGAGAGACACAGCTCTCCGGCTCGTGTTAAGTGTGATCCATAATCGATGCAATGTTTTTCGATAAATATTACCATAAGGCGTACAGCACTACAGATAGAGAGAGAACTCCATTTTGGAAAGTAAACCAAACATGCCAAGACAGCTGGTGCTACACTTATGCTGCATGGTATGAAGAAACATCACATCAAAATGACTCAATGCAAATCCAGGGGTGTGATTCTGAAAAGTCAACAGAAACGAGGCTCTTCAGCTGGTCGTCTTCTGAGATTGACTTCACCCGTGGGTGATAATTAAAACATTTTTTTAAACAACACAAAACTAAAGTGGGAATGATGCGGTGAGGTCCCATGTCTTCCAGTCAGAAAGTGCATCTTTGTGCAATCTGAAGTCAAGCAGAATGGTCTGTTTGTTTGCTGATCCACTCATACGTTCGTCCTGTGACCAGAGGCAAAGTTATACAATCCGCAAAACGTGTGTCGCTAAAGAAGCAGCTAACGTGAAGAAATGTGGCACATGATTAGTCACAGGTTTCTCTGATAACACTTTATAAAAATGTCCCAAAAACAATGAAACATCAGCACTCTCTGGTTAAGGTTGATGAATGTTAATATGCTAATATGATGTTGCTCATTTAAGAGGTCATATGACCTGATAGATGATGTACGTAAGCATCTAGTTTACAAAACTAGGGTATTTTTTTTTTTCCATTAATATACACCCACGATTATTACACTTTCTGTGTCATGACATTTTTTCTTCATCTTCTCGTTTGTCATGTTTTGCATAAAGAGTTGTTATTCAATGCTGCACAAAACAGCAGCCCTAACTACCCCTTCAACACTGATGGTCGGGGTGAAAGGTGACTCGTTTGCCTCGAGGAATTGTCACGAAGACAACCAGACTCTGGGACGAAACCTGGGAACACCACCCAGATGCCAACACAAGCCTGTTTCCACTGACTGAGACAAACTGGCGATGCACAACACGCGACACATTCCAGTCTGTACTGGGCGCTACACATGACAGGCCGGGCGAGGAGGAGCTGGTGGCACTCCTGGGGGTTTCTTGGTGTCTGTGCGTTTTATGCAGATCAAACAGAGGCGCTTGAGGCCTTTCCGGAAGGCACTGTTCGACAAGCTGTAGATGAGGCAGTTGCAGAAGCTGTTGCTGATCGCAAGCCATGTGGTTAAAAAGGAGGCTGCAGGATGGCGGTATATTCCAGCGCTCTCTAGCAGGAAGTAGATGATGTATGGTAGCCACAGCAAGTAGAACACGCTGGTGATGCGGAAGAGCACGGTGGCGTAGCGCTTGTCAGGGCCGGGTGGTTCGCCCGGCTCAGTTTCCTGTGGGCCAAATCGTGCCCGGCGCTCGCTGATCTGTCGGGTGTGCTGGCGGCATATCCGGAAAATGTGGCCATATGTGAAGCACACAGTGAGAGCTGCAGGTGCGTACAGCGCCGCCACAATGAAGGCAGTGAAGAGTGGCTGGGTGGCCCAGGACGATGAGCACCACTCGACGACATCACCGTGATACCCGGGCTTGCCCCAGCCAAAAAAGGATGGCAGGAAGATTAGACAGGAGTAGAGCCAGATGAGTGCAATGCAGGCACGAAGACGGCATGGTGTCACCAAGGCTGCGTAGGACAGCGGCCGCGTAATGGCCACATAGCGGTCCACGCTAACACATGCCAGTGAGGCCATGGAGACGCTCTTCAGCACGCACACCATGTAACCGAACACTTTGCAGGTGAGTTCTTCATCGAGCCCTTTCAGGTGGTGTAGCAAAGACAGGGACGGGATGAGGCAGCTTACTCCCACCAGCAGGTCAGCGTAAGCCATTGTCTGGATGAAAGAGCTGGTGGTATGGTGGCTGAGTAGAGGTGCGCAGTGAAACACAAAGATGACAATTAAGTTACCGGAGATAATGAGCACGGTGAGAAAGAGGATCACGACGACTTCCAGGAGGCACGTGTTGAAGATCTGAGAGTAACCAATGTCCAGCAGGCAGAAGGTCACAGCGCTCTGGTTCAGCTCAGTTGTGTTCATCTTGTTAAAGCTGAGTGTGTGGGCACACGAGGATGGAGGAAGGTTTCCTCGGGGGGGGCCTAACTCAGCAGATATTGCCCAGACTGCTGCTGGCCCCGGCAGATGGGATAGACGTGCCCGTGCCTGATGTCTGCCATCTCAGCAGGAACATGAGTCGCTCGTTTCCGCAGTCCACGGGAATCCTTTTATACACAGGTTTACATAAGGTCTATATCTGGGGTACGATGGATCACACAGTGCAAGAAGGGCAGTTATTAACCGTATAGTCCAACTCGTAACCACACAGGACGTACCAGCACTAACGTCCCCCACCTTCAACCTTGACTTCCTCTGTCCAGTTCTTTCCTTTTCCAGGAGAGGCACAGCTGTGACGGAGCTCAGACCGATGCCAGAGTCAAAGTGGATGATAAAAAGGAAAGAGGAAGTAAAGTCCTTACCACTCTGATTAAAGGATCCCCATCTGTCCTCTTAGCACTGATTAGTCCGCTGATGAGATCACAAACGGAAAACAGTCTAGTCAAGATCCTGCAATCCTTAACAGCGTTATCCGCGTGTATTTTTCTTTTTCAGAGTAACTTTGGTTGGATGGAGAAGAGCGGGAAATCCTCTCGGCGTCTGCGGGGCTCCCGCTCACCCGTGCTTTCAGTGCGTGTGATCGAGGATGAAAGGACAGCCAGCGGTGATTGGCATTTCAAACAGAGCGAAGGGCTCTCCTCAGAGAAGGCAGTGTCTGGAATGGTAATGAGGGAGAGAGTGGTGCGGTGCAGAGAGCACAGCCAGCCTCGCTTCCCTTCCTCCCTCCCTCCCTCCCTTCCTCTTATTCTCTCTCTCTCTCTCTCTCTGTTTCCCTCCCTCCCTCATTCTCTCTATAGCACTGATGTATTCGTGCTCCCTCTCTCCCTCCCTTCTAGTGCGTGCTGCAGCAGCAATGAAGCTCCTCCTACTTTCTACTCCGGGCCAGTGAGCAGATGCAGAAACAAGAACCGAGGCATCCCCTTCTCTGGGCTAGACTTATACATAAACTTGTACGTTTTCATATGTAAAGATGAGCACAAGAGAAGGTTTCCCCTTAATTGCCAGATACATCTCTAACTAAATGCAAAAGTAATAAAACACAAAACATTCCTTGACATGAACACACGCCATCAAGCACTAACCCGCCTTAATCTGTGCATTAGCTGATATAAAAATAATGCTCAAAAAATTTGTTTAAAAAAAAAAAAATGAAGTTAAAATTGTTTAGCAGTAGAAACCTACGACGTTTGTAGGAACTGTAACGCAAATATCATCTACAGGACATTTTCCGCACTACCTCCTCGCACCGCCATGTCTCATCGACACGCATACATCCTCACGCCGCTGTGTGTCATCAGCATGTATACATTCTCTCTAGCGTACTGAACCATTAATATAGCAGCATGATGCCTGATGCCTAGGGGAACCATAACACTGCAGTCGTAAACAGTGGGGCCGGCAGAGTAAACAATACAGAGGCTGTAATGTTTGGTATCATCAGTTTAAAACGAGTATAGAGATGCAGTTAAAGCATTAAAACAGATGGGTTTATGGGGTTCCCCTGGATTTCAGGGTTGTATGATGGTTAAAACAAATGCACTCTCAAAGCTGAAACCTCCTGCTAGACAGTACATTCGTGTTTTTTTTTGTTTTTTGTTTTTTTTTACGCTCCATCTAGCACCCTAAAGCATTCTTTGTTCCACTCTAAAAAGCTAGAATACAAAATACCTTTGGAAAAAAAGGTATCCAGCATTAAATATTATTCGGTTTGTCTATCTAAAGGGAACCTTATAGCTAAAGGCTTCTCTTTCACAAAAGGGTCTGGAAAGGACTCTAAGCTAGAGTCTTGAAAGGATTCTCAGTTTGTCCCTCTGGGGAACAAACCACCTTAAATTGACCCTTTTTTGGTATTTTGTTTAGTTGAAATCTTAAGTACTTTCCCTTTTCTTTTTTTTTTTAAAAATCTCTGACCATCTCATTCAATCTTGGACCTTTCCTTAGATATGATTATCTTTCGACTCGGTATTAAGACATCAAATGCAGCTGAATTATTTATTCATTAGCACAGACTGACTTTTAATGGGTGAATGTGAGTAAAGTGCAGGCAGCCTTTAGCATTTAGCACCCGTGGATTTCTGTCTAGTTGTACGCCCTTTTTCCTCTATCTGCTCTTGAGAGAATAAGATGCCACTCTGGCTAACAGATTTACTGAATATGACAGTTACTATGCAAATCTGCTGGGGAGAGAAAGCCATGTAGCTGCTGCTCTGTGGATGCCGAGCTTCTGCAGCACTTTTGCTGCCTCTGAGGTTTTAATAATTCACACCAGTGAATTATTATGGTCTGAAATGATTCAAACAGTAATATCGAATAATGCCAGGACTGTGATGCTAGATTCTCAGGCTAGCGCTTCCTTCTCTGTTTTTGTCTATTTCAAGTCAGGTCAAATGGGTACACCTTTGTTACAACACAGAGACGTTTCTTGTGCAACTACCCACACACACACACACACACACACTTTTCCCTGCTGGATCTCAAGACATGCTCCCCTGCCTTCATGCATTCCCCTCAGCCTAGCACACGAGGGGCTAAAAATAGAGCTGAGTGAAAGGTGGAGAGCCGACCACATACAGTTCATCCATGACAAAGAGGACAAAGACAGACAGAGAGAGAGCTGGAAGAAAGCAAAAAGAGCCAAAGAGAGAGGAGGCAAAACCAAAATATGGTGAAAAGAATGTAAGAAAGAGAGAACAAGGCAAAAGGTGGGCCGGCAGATTTGAGATCACGTCCTCCAGAGCTCAGGTTTACCCTCCGGCTCGGCCCTAATTACTGCCCCATCAACACAGAAACACAGCTGGCAGGTTTTCAGTCCTAAAGCTAGAGAGAAATTTGGTTTGTGACCCGCATTCCAGCTAGAAATTCTGTTAGTTGTCACTTCTTTTCCGTTGGAGGAATGTAGCTAATAAAAATTTAAAATAAATTTCAAATATTCTCAAATCATATACTTGTATGACATTGTAATGTCATGTGATCAATAAATGATAAAACAGCAGTGCTAGTCTGAATGTACAAATTTATCTACAAATTCAAGCTTTCTATCCGGGAGGTGGGGCCTAGTGAATTGTTGAAATGTTTTTTTTTCCTTAGGAGAGAAGAAGCCTGAGGCTGGACAAGAGAAGCCCCAGGCTGACCATAACGAAAGAGATGGGCAAAAGAAGCTCCATGCTGGATATAAGAAGCCCCAGACTGGACATAAGAAGCCCCAGACTGGACATATGAAGCCCCAGGCTGGACATAAGAAGCCCCAGGCTGACCAGAACCCACAAGAAGGACCAAAAGAACCCCCAGGCTTGATCGGACACTCAGGCTCACCTGTAGAAACCTCAGGCTGGATAAGAGAAGCCCCAGGCTGGATAAGAGAAGCCCCAGGCTGGACATAAGAAGCCCCAGGCTGGACATAAGAAGCCCCAGGCTGGACATAAGAAGCCCCAGGCTGGACATATGAAGCCCCAGGCTGGACATATGAAGCACCAGGCTGACCAGAACCCACAAGAAGGACCAAAAGAAGCCCCAGGCTTGATCGAACACTCAGGCTCACCTGTAGAAACCTCAGGCTGGATAACAGAAGCCCCAGGCTGACCAGAACCACAAGGATGACCAAAAGAAGCCCCAGGCCAGATCGGATACAGAGGCTCACCTGTAGAAACCCCAGGCTGACCAGAAGCCCCAGGCTGGATGATGACGACACAGACGGCATGGAAGTAGCCCCAGGCTGGACAGATGTAATCCCATGCTGGACATAATACGCTCCCGTCTGGACGTAAGAAGCCCCAGGCTGGACGTAATACGCCCCCGTCTGGACGTAAGAAGCCCCCGTCTGGACATAAGAATCCCCAGGCTGAAAAAGATGTATGCGCAGGATGCAAGGAAGAAATCCATTTGCCTGTTGCCTATTTGCAGCCAACGTCATAATAATGGTTGATCCAGAATAAAGAAACTGCAAACTTTGATGCAAATGCTGGACTCAAAGTCCCAGAATGCAGTGCAGCTATAAGACACAGTTGCGCTGAGTTACAGCAGACACTTGGTTTGGCTAGTTAGTGATCCACGAGGTGACTAACGTTATGGCACTAACAGAGGTATCAGCATGAAAGTTGAAGCTTTGGAAGCTGATCTGTTTGAGCAGAGTGTACAGATGAGGAGATGAAAGAGCTGGACAGGCTACAGGACTAAAGCGCCGCTGCATCGCTATCTTTAGGTAGAGATCAACATGTCAATGAAAGAGGTTTAAACTAAAACAACACCAAATTTCATCACAAAACAAATCTTGGACACAGTTGAAGATGCAAATCATTCAGAGTGGAGTTTTCTTTGTGAAAAGTTTATAAAGAGCTTAGATTGGATCCTCATATGCTGCTTTTCAGCTCTGACGGAGAACTTTAGAGAATCAAGCACCTTCTCAATATTCCCAGATCTCCGACTAAGAGGAGCCGCTTAGGTGAAATGTACTGCTTGTTAAAAGAGCGGCAGGTTTATTTCTCTAAACAGGTGAAAGATGAGACTCTGTGTTGAGGTTGGCACGAACTACTCTGGATACTGGATCCTGCTGGTGTGCAAGTGTGAAGTCACAGTTTAGGAGCAGGAGACCAACAGGACAGGCTTTGTGTGAGATGTTTGTTGCTCTTCTCTGCATGGGGTAATGTGTGAGGAGACCATCTCCTACATCTGGACATGGCATGGGCCTGGAGAGACACACAGTGTGTGTCTGTCTCAAGGATAAACCAGAAAAAATTCTGAAACTAGGCTTCATGCTAGTTAGCACATCACATCACGACGCATTAATGACTTAACTGGATTTGCCATCAGACATCACACCACTTTTGTCCTTTAAAGCATGTTTACATCTAACTGCGGTGCTTGGAATAATGTTTCTACATCAGACTAGACACATGACTTGTTCTGATCTGAAAATAGGTTAATTGTGTAAGCATTTCTACTCTATCTGTAATGTACAGTACTGCATTTAGCTCTACAGCTAAATCTGATTATTTCCAGTGAAGAGATAATGAAAGGACAAAAAGTGTGGAAGCAAAGAAACTGTGATTTTTTTTCCCAACAAATTAATTGGTTTGGAGTCATTTCTACATTTGGAGCATTAAGTAGGACTGGGCAATATTATGATACGACATCGATATTGGGCAATTTTAATTTATATTAAAATTTTATATTAATTACGGCACAATATACCTGTCTGAGATATTGTGCGCATTATGACATCTTCAAAAAAAATGTTTTAATAATTACAAACTGACTGGAAGCAGCTGATTTGATGTTAATTTTTTATATAAAAAATACATTTATTTTTGATACCATTAAATAAAGCACTGAACTGTTTTAATTTTTGTATGTTAGCACTTTTTTTTTTTTTTTTTTTTTAAATTGTTAGCATACCTACTCTGAACTGTGAATCTATGACTGTGTTTTTGTAGTTGTAAATTGGATGGTTTTGCAGGTTTGCGGCAACAAGACACAATTTACAGCAGGCCAAGTATTTCCTAAATAATTAATCAATAAGTAAGACAATTATTAACACAGATGTGGACCGGGTTAATCTTCCAGAGATGAGCTATAAAGTTAAAAAATAGAAAAACTCGCTTAATTTTCAGTCACATTTGAAGGTGTGTGTAATTAACTGGAACGCACACCGAAGTATTTGACGTGTATGCAGGCCAACAATTCGGCAGAAATACTACGTAATCTCGAAAGGAAGCCTTTTAATTCACTCGTCACATTAAATTTTATTATAACAGCAGCTCCGACAAATCACAGCTTTATACTGATGCTAACACCTTATCGTTTCTATAGTAACCGCTGATTCACAGAGACCTGTACGGCAGACGCTCCACACAAACGGGTTAAAAAATAACGGTAAGTTTTGCGACATCTTCCGGACAGAGGAGTATATGTTTTTTTTGCGGTTTCTTTATAACATGACAAAGCTGCGTTTTTTGTTTTTGTTTTTTTTTTGTCAAATTAACTTCAAGAGAAAGAGAAGAAAAGAGATGCTGGTGAGGAAACGACTGTTTATAGCTGCTATAACACTTATTTCACAACGTTAAATGTAGCTATGTACTTTAATCGATTAAAATCGTAACTGTTGGCAAATTGCTGTTGTGTGAGAGGAGTTAAAACACTTCCAAAAGTAGTTTTAGGAAAATAATCAGCTTCAGGGTGGTAACAGTAACTCAGAAGCTTCATCACTCCATACTATTGCTGATTATTTTACTATAACAGTCAGAAATAAACACAAATACTTTCATGCAAGTTTTGAATTGATAGTAAGACATCTGACGATGTTTTATGAGTGAAAGCCTATTTCCGTGTAGTTTCTATGACAACAGGTGCAAATAAACCAAAGGATTAAAGTGCGGAAAAGATGAAGCTGCTCTGACGATATAAATCAAACCTATCGTTACCTAAACCCTTGGTGTCAGGACACTTCCTGTATTTATGCCCAGAGCTTTGATTAAAATCAACACTGGGTATTAACGCTGCCATTACGGCGCGAGGCTGAGGAGAAAGCTGTCACCAGAAACAGTGGAAATTCTATACGTCTGAGTAAAATGTTTACTGCAGAAATAAACGTGGACTATGGCTTCATCGGTCACTCTGAGAAGTTCAAGCTGCTGGGCATAAAATCATCTTAAAATAGAAATGTGGCCAATTCAATGGTTCTATTGAATTAAACACAATGGTGAGTTACGAGAGCGGGGCATTGTTTGTGTCATGTCGGGGAATAAATCACCGTTCCTACAAGGCTCCAGCAGTACACACACACACACACACACACACACACACATGCACGTACTGATGATGGACAATAAATCACACTACACTCCTGTGTTATATGTTACATGCAACATGTATTATTCATGTGTGTAATGTTGCAAACATACAAAACATCAATATGACATTACAGCATGTTCAAAGACTACAATCCATTACACACTTAATACACATTTTCCAAATGACTTTTAGATTAACTGCATGCTTTTACTTTTGGCTCATTTCACTCCAGTAACAGCATCCTCGCAGACCAACAATGCAAAGCCCCAGGCTGGACGGAAGAAGCCAGCTGCTGTATGGAAGAAGCCCAACGCTGTAGAGAAGTCGTCCAAATCTGACCAGAAGCTGCTACAGACTGGACAAAAGAAGCCCCAAGCTAGACAGAAATAGTCCTAGGAAGCACAAAAGAAGCCCAAGGACAAAAAAAAAAAAAAAAAAAAAAAAAAAACCCAGGCTGGATGTAGAAAACCCCAGTCTGGATAGAAGAAGCCCTGGAATGAACAAAAGAAGCCCAAGGCTGAAAGGAAAAAGCCCCAGGCTGGACTGAAGAAGCCTCAGATGGGACAGAAGAACCCTCAGGGTGGGTGGAAGAAGCCTAAAACTAGATTGAAGAAGCCTCAGGCTGACCAAATGAAGCTCCAGAACGCACAGAAGCTGCAATCTGGACAGATCAAGCCCCAGACTGGATGGAAGAAACCCTAGTCTGGACATTTGAAACCCCAAGGTGGACAGAAAAAGCCCCATGATGGACAAAACAAAACTGATTTGACAAAAGAAGTCCAGGTCTGGACAGAAGAAGACCCTGGCTGGATGAAAAACGCCCAGGGCGAGACAGAAGTCTCCAGCTGGACAAAAGAAGCTCCAGTCTTGACAGAAGAAGTCCCAAGCTGGACCAAAAAAAAAGCCCCAGGCTCCAGAAGTAGTCTCACGAGGGACAGAACAAGCCCCAGGATGGACAAAAGCCCTTAGGTGGCTGGTAGAAAATCCTGGATAGGCTAAAGAAGGCCCAGGCTGGACAGAAGCCCTAAACTGTGGGAAAAAAAAAAGAAGTAAGACAGAAGAAGCCCAGGCTGAAGGAATGGAAGAAGCCCTAGACTGGGCAGAAAAAGCCCCAGGCTGGACTGAAATAAACAATATAATGTATATGTAAGTAGTTTCCAACAAGCACCTACTGAAGTTCTGTGTTTTATTGGGCATCTGCACCCTACACTATCATTCTACTACATGTAGTGAACACACACACACACACACGACGCCATCAATTATTTCCAAAATAAAGAAGGAAACGAATCAATGTTACTTTTATTATTAGGTAGTAAAAGGTTACATTATCTTGTTCTTTGCATTTAATCGTTATTGATTCTTATGCGCTTATATTTATGTGAATATTTTTTGTTATTTTTGCGGAATCAAATCAGAAATGTAGGATTGTGTAATTTTACTGGTACTTTAGTGCGCAGTGCACTTTGAGGTCAGTCGGTAAAGAGGACACGTCTGTAATTGCCTGAGGGGAAAAAAACAAAAAAAAACAAACAAACAGCACAATCATGAGAAGCTCGTTCTGTGATCCAGTTTACAGCCTGACCTGTCACGTCTCCATTACACAGTCAGCCTCCGTCAGCAGCTTTCAGACCCCGAGTTAAACACCACGAGTTAAAAAAAAAAAAACAGTGAGTAGACTAAGATAGCTCTGAACTGTAATGAGAGACGAGGGAAGAAATGGCACTGAGGTGACGGGGTTAAAGGTTATAAAGGGGTCATTGCATAAGACATGCGCAACATTCAGGAGCTGTTCAGACTCGATTTAACGCTGAGATCCACAGTTTCACCAACGTTATGCATTTTACAGAAATTAGCATTTCATTTTTAAAAAAAAAATTGGCTTGAGTAAATAATGTGCTTTAGAAAAAAATCGTAAACATCGTAAAAATTTTTAAGGTGTCAAGTCATCATAATAACGTTTTCTTAAAATTATTATTTAGAAACTAAAAATAATAATTCGGTCCTTTGCTAAATTTGGCTTTATATATTTTATAGTCCCGTGTGTAAAATTCTATTTTACGTATAATGATTAAAGTTTAAAGACCATGAGACATCAAAACGTTTTTCATTTGATCCTAAAGTTGTAAACAAACTGCAAATATTTAATAAAAAAAAAAAAAATTACTGCTGTAATAGCGCACTGATAAGTCAAATAATTTCAATAAACATTATTAATACTTAAAATGTTTTAATTTTGTCGTCAAATGGTGTAAACGCATCTTGCGCAGGTTTAATACTTGCCCTTCAGTCGTATTAGTTTGCACACTATCTATGTTCCAGAAGGGACTTTCACAGTTGCGCTAAATGACACAGCAAGTAATGATCTGTTTGCATTGACTCCGCCCACTAGTTTAACGCAGAAATACCGCAAATTATATATTCACGGAGGCAAACACACGGAATGGACTCGCTTTCTGACACTGTTGCCTCTGGCGGGCTCATTAGAGATCTAAATCTTCATCGCTTTTTGATGGTTTTTATTGTTAAATTGTGAAAGACGCGATCCTCTATAAGGCCAGGTTTCGGTACAGCGATTGCACCCGTACAGAGACTACAGTATCAGACGCTATCGCACGGAAACTGAGGCCAGAAGTTACACTACGGAGATCACAGGACAGAAGCGGTTTGAGTTACTAAAGCGTCATACGAGAACTAAGGTGAAAACCAGCGGACTAACAGCGGGCAACTTGCCGAGACTGACCACATTTCCCTCCGAACCCTCGCGGTCTGTATTTACTCAGAGATTCTATAATACAAGCGTTAATAATAAATGATCCTTTAATGACAAGTTAAATTTGAACACATTTCCTCTTCCACTTGGTGTAGTCTATTAGCCAAGACATTTTTGTTTTCAGTTACATTACATCATTACATAATGTGACTAAGTTAATGATTCCTAATCCGACTTCGGCAAGTTTTTATGATTAATAATTAATTCTTTAAGCGTCACGTAAGGTATACGTGATTATATACAATATGACATTAATATCGCACTAGATTAACATCATGATACACTTTTATTAATATCATCAGTACTTTAATAAATACTCTATTGGGACTGGCGGTAATAAGTTAAAAAAAAAAAAAAAAAGTAAAAGATATTTGGGTATTAAAATCTATTTTTGTACCAATTGTTCCAATTTTGTTGCTTCATTAAAATGTTTTATTTGTTGAAGCTGAATAAAAAATTATCTCTAAACTTTCATGCTGGCACTTTGTTAGCAAAAAAATAAAAAAGAGTAAAATTAAATATCAAGATACGCATCGTAAACGTCTTCAAGTATCGCGATATGATATTTCTTCCGTATTCTTAAACTTGAGTTTTATCAAAAACGAAACAAGCAGAAATTTAAGGAATTTAAATGTATTAAGCATTTTTTTTTTTTTTTTATGATTCGAGAGTAAAAAAATGTCAGAAATTATTGCGTATATTGTGAAGATAAGTATCACGATATGATATTTTTGTCATTCATTTACTTTTGATTAAAAAAAAAAAATTATGAAACATTTAAATTCTTTAAATTCTGTTCTGATTTAAGATAAAACATAAGTGTAAAAATATAGCAGTAATATCATATCGCGATACTTAATCTATTTACATCTTTAAAATACGTATCTTGTTATTTTATTTTGCGCTGGTTTTGCGAACACAGACCCAACAATCAGTTCATGTGGTTTTTTTTTTAATCCAGTTTTAACAAAGAAAAATTTAATATTCAATATTTGAATGAAGAAAAAAAGAAAAATTGGATCTTGAAAGTTAATTTTGCTCAGGCTTTGCTAACAAAGGACCAAGAAAAAGCTTTTTGTTTTAACTGTAATGTGATATTTTTGCACTTGGGATTCATCAGCAATCAAAATAAACGGAAATTTACGGAGTTTAATTGTATTAATTTTTTTTGAAAAATGATCCAAGAGTACAAACTCGACTTGAGTTAATGGATAAAAGGAACGTACGGAGAAACTAACGCACGGGAAGAGGAAAAGGCTGTGAATATTGTATCGTGATGAGTGTGAACCCTCGGCGTCGGCTCCGTGGCGGCGATTCTGCTGCCGTTGTTTCCTCCGTCAGAGCGGCTTTGGCTCAGGAGTAAATGAATGTGCTGTTAGCGTGTGGTATAAAGTGCCTCAGTCAGCTCTCTCTCCTCTCACCATGATCAATACTCTCACTCTCACTGATGCTAAAGTAAACGCTAATAATGCTCGTCTTCCACAGCTCGTACAGCGTTTATCTCTCAAGCGAGACAAAAAAAAAAAAATCTGCAAACGTATGAGCAAAAAATGCAGATTAGATAAAAACAAAATGTCTACACAGCATGGCTAATCAAAAGCAAGAGTAGTTACTTAACAGTTAATGAAGATGGATGGATGGATGGATGAATGAAGGAATAAATGAATATTAATGAGTGTTTAATGTGACAGGACGCGGTTCGTGCAACAGACAGCGCAAGAGTTATTTATCCAAAATGTTTAGAAAACAGGTGAAGAACTACAAGTAGAACAGCTACGTAATATAATAAATAGAACAAAACAGGAGAGAATATAATAAAAAAAAAAGAATCGAATAGAATAAAATAAAATAAAGTACAATAGAATTGAATAGAATAAGGTAAAATATAGGAGAATAGAATTTTAAAAAACTATAATAAAACAGGATAAAGTAAAAAAAACAAAATAAAGTAGAACAGAATAGAAATGAATAGAATAGAGTACAATAAAACAGAGTATAAAAACAATAAAACAGCACCGAATTGAATATAACAGAATGACGTACAATAGAATAAAGTAGAATAAAGAAGAGTAGAAAAATGTGGAACAGAATAGAAGTCAATAGAGCAGAAAGACAATAGAATTTAATACAATGAAATCGAATAGGATGGAGTAAGAAAGTAGAATAGAGTAGAATGATGTAGAATAGAAATATTATAGAATAAAATAGAATACAATAACTATAATAATATAAAATAGAGCAGGTTTAATAGAATAGAACTAAACAGAACAAAACGAAAAAAATGAAAAGACTAGCGTAAAATAGAGTAAAACAGAATAAAATAGAATAGAATGGAAGAATAATGTTGTATAGAATTGAATAAAGCAAAAGAATGAAGAATATAATAAAGTAGAAAAGAATACGGGAAAAACAATAGAAAATGAACAGAACAGCATTATTTAGAATGGAATAAAGAATAAAGATTAGAATAAAGTGAAATAGAAAAGAAATGAAATAAATATAGAATGGAACAGAGCAAAATAATAGAATATTATAGAATACAATATATACAGTATAAAAGTAAAATAGAATACAACAGAGCAGAGAAACAGAATATAACAGAATAAATGATAATAGAGAAAAGCATAGAATATATTAGAAATTAAATAGAGCAGCTTTGTTTAGAAGAGAATAAAGTGAAATAGAATAAAACTGCAGAGCAGAAAGAAATAGAATATAATAGAATGAAACAGAATAGTGGGAAACAATCAAATAGAAATTTAACAGAATAGAACTATTTAGAAAAGAATGAAGCAAAATAGAATAAAACACAGAAATACAGAATGGCACTGAGCAGAATAACAACAGAATAGAAGAGAATAGAATACAGCAGAGCAGGAAGACACAGAACACAATAGAAATTAGTAGAAAGATGGAGAACAGAACAAAGTGAAGCAGATAAAGAGAGTAGAGTATAATGACAACGGAATAAAAACTGAATTGAATAGAGCAGAGATGTTGAGTAGAATAGAATAGAATAGAATTAACACAAATTCAATGAGTAAAAGAAGCGAAAGGGTAGAAATCGCGTCACTGCTGCTGGAAACACGTTCGTTTATTTATTCCTGTAAAATAATGGAATATTTAAATGTTTAAATGTGAGTTAAACATGTCAGTGTTACACAGCAGAGTGATGGGAATTTCTGCACACACACACACACACACACACACACATATATACACACACACACTTACTCACACACACACACACACACACACACACACACAGAGGGTGGACCACAAACATCACGGTCTGTTTAAATCTTTTGCATGACATCAGCTATGGACACATGGACATCTATTTCTCTCTCTCTCTCTCTCTCTCTCTCTCTCTCTCTCACACACACACACACACACAGGTTGAGTTTATTTGGGCTCTGGCATGAAGAAGAAGAAGAAGAAGAACATCTTGTAGCCACCTGGGAGCCGCGTTACTGCAGGATGTTGATTTTACATAATTGTGAGTGACACGGCTGAGTCGAGTAAAAACACTGCGTTCCTGTAACCGGGTAAAAAAAAAAAAAAAAAAAAAAAAACACGCTTCCATCGACTCCATCTACACAACTACACAACATACTACACAACATACAACTAATCAGCACTTAGAATTGACTTTATATACACACGGGACCTTAATAAACGCAGGTCTGTCCTGGTGCTGTTTAAGCTGTTTAAAGAAACTGAATCTGGTTCAGTTTGCAGCAGAAATTAAATGAACCACCAGAGAAATCGCTGGCTGGAGCGACGTTAGAGATGACGTGGAAAAAAAGAAAGAAACCTAAAAATTAAACCTAATTCTAGACTTTTTTTTCCCTCTAATTTCAAGCTTGCAGTAGCTCTATTGGAAGATAATTTTGCTCATCTTCAGCATTTATTTTTAGGAAGAAGCAAAATTATCTGCCGATAGTTTAAAATGTCAGTAAAACTGTCTCGAAATAGGTTTAATAATCTTATATTCGGTTTATTGTAAAGAAATGTTATAATAATAATTATAATAATAATACTAGATAAATTTGACTATATTCAAGATATTTTAACTTGGTAAGATCAGGCCAATTTTTGCAGTGAATTTAATGTTTTGTTTGTTTGTTTTTTTTATTTATAAGGTGCTAGTTCTAAGCGTCTAATCTAAATTTCTAAATGTGTTCACACTGAGCAAAACAAACTGACACCAAAATGACACCACGTAAACATTACGAAACTATTTTGCTAAAATATACAAGGATGAGTCAAATGAAAACCTTAAAAGTGAGACAAATTAAAATCGAATCAAAGTTTTTGGATACTCGTTAAGCGCGAGAATATACAAAGTAAAATTTTTAAAAAATCAAGTTTTCATTTGAAATCCTATCATCATGGTATTAAAATCGAGCATTTAAAAACAAACAAATCGGTGGTCAAAATTAAATTAAAGGAAAAACGCAGTATGTAAAGATCAACTCGCCTACCTGTTCTTCTGTCTCAGGAAGATATTCCTTAGAACGACTTTTACATAAAATCTCGTATCCTGTCAGTATTTATCATGTTGTTGTTACACGATGAACAAGACAGCAGCTGTGAATTAAAAAGCGACATGCTGGCGCGGCAGCGTGCAGCCAAATACAGAACGATGTTTGGTCTAGTTGTGGTCAGCAATGCCGTGCTCTTCTGTGCCATCACGTGTGATAAAATCAGGAGTATGTTCGGAAGTAGCGACGAAAAACGGAGGGTTTGATTAAACAAAAGGCTTTTGGTGAAGAAAGGAAGACAATAATACATAAAATTCATTTAATCTGCATTTTGGTTTAAAAAAATCAGCGGGGATTGAGGTAAATGTCCGATCGTACACCGTGACATCATAACAACCTTAATGTGTATATATATATATATATATAAATAAACATCGTATATATATCTTTTTGTTTAGTGATGTTTTATGTAACGAAATGTTGAGCGTGTTTAGTTTAGCTCGAGAGACGCAGCTGAAGCCGCCTCTCCGTATGCCGTGGCACAGATGTGCTGTAATAACACCACCGGCTCTGCAGTAAAGCTCCATGTGGCACTACGTTCTTGCTGCAAATGAGATTTATTTATTAAGCAGCACAAAAATTAAAAAGGTCAACACACACACACACACACACACACAAGGATCTAACCTCACAACCCGCAATCAGAGCCCTTAAGCGGTTTTTATCCGCATCAGGTCAAAAATATCTGTTTAGGAACGTAATACACGTGATGTAGAACATCTAACATCTAACATGGAGACACGGACTGGAACAATTTCCATAAAAGCCCGCATTAAACAGGATCTTAACAAGAGATCATA
The DNA here is from genome assembly GCA_037576675.1 of Pangasius sanitwongsei. Taxonomy (NCBI): domain Eukaryota; kingdom Metazoa; phylum Chordata; class Actinopteri; order Siluriformes; family Pangasiidae; genus Pangasius; species Pangasius sanitwongsei. The sequence continues at coordinate 22,213,812 of CM075019.1, read as the reverse complement.
AATTACACCCAAATTACATTACGATGTGAATTATTCAAGACACGAATAATGTTCAGGAATCGCGGCGGTGCACTACGGGTTGTCTGGCATGATAATTCCATGCCGAGTCACCTGAGGACACGACGGCACGACTGACAGGTGCACAGAGTTTTTAAAAAACATCCCAAGCCTGCAGGCGGACATTTTTTCAGAATAGGTTAGCATACAGAACTAGCCAGCTTCCTTTAAAGAGCTGGGCCTCAAGCAGGAACACGACGGTCCTGCCTCATTCCAATGAGAAGAATCCATAACTAGAGCAGGTGCACAAATAAAATAAAAGCTCCTCATCGCCGGTGTATGCGCAGAGATACGCCAGCTGGCGTTCTGTCCTGTAGGAGATTTTACTCAGCGTGCCAGCTCTGGATCAGCCGGGATCTCCCTGAGGACTGTGTCTGAATGGGAATCTGGACAGAAAATGTTCCTCAGTACAACTTTCAGACGGTTCAAACTCGCTTTTGGAGGTTAAACGGAATCATAAGTAACAGAAGGCTAAGAGGGAAACAAGCTGTTTTGAGGAAAAACCTATGAATCGTACAAAATGATTCGATAAAAATCAAGTGTTTAGTGCGTTTGAACAGAACCCTGGTGTGTTCTCTCACTCAGTGCGGTTCTTTAATCAAGATGAGAACACGCGCGGGCAATCGTTCTCGTGTCACAGAGAGGTGGTCTTGGTTTGCTTTAAATCGAACTCTAGTGAGAAATCGAATCGACTCTGAATCGACTCTGAATCGACTCAGCTGCAGACGGTGAATGAACCATGCCTTGTTTTTTTTGGTTTTTTTAAGATATGAGCTATTAAACTGTGTGAACTGACAAACAAAACTGAAAGAGAAATCAAACACTGGATGCAATAAGCAAAAATGTTTTAAACTATTTATCTCTATAATTATATAATAGTTTATTACGTGCTCGGCTGATTTTTACGCACACTTTGCAAAGATTTTTTTTTTTTTTAATTTTCTGCCACTGCTGTATTTCTCACTAGTGAATAAGAGAGGTTTACAAACGCATCTTCCTCCCTATACACCCCTCATACAACCTTTTTTTTGGTTCGTTTATTTATCTGCACCATGAACCCAAACCAAATAAAACAGCAAAGTATTAATTTTCCTCAGATTCAGACTCAGACAAATGGACTACTAGCTGCGAACGCTCTCTTACGCCTCATTCACGTGCGTCCCGGGTGATCGGATCGTAAGCAGATAGCGCTAAATACAGGTGTGAAATGTGTCTCTTAGAGTCGCGTCGTGAGCCGATCACGCAAACCTCCTTCGGAGGTGACCACGTAACATTTGCAGCGTGAACGCAAAAGCGCCTCTACGTGACCTAAAGTACAACTGGGCCGGAAAGTACATAATCGTTGTTTGGAAATCATGCTAAATGAATGAATTCTACACTGCTAGGCTGACAGATAGCTGATTCGTAGTCGTAGCTTTTTTCGTTGTCTCATCTCCTATTTATTGAAGAGTTTCGTTAGCAGATCAGGGAAAAAAAACGCCCCTACAGGTACATATAGGATTCGCGAGACACTTCTGTTAAACTGATGCTCGCGATGCCGTCACTCCTGCGGAAATGATGCATGAAATCCGATCACAAGTGATCTCTAGAGACAGGTGTTAAAGGGCTACGCGTTTCACTGTACACTTGTGATCGGATCACTCGAGCCGGACGTTAATACCAGATACACATTAACGTTGATATTACTTGCCGTAGAGATCACTATACTTCATATCGTTTTTCTCATTTGGGCAAATCAAATTGCTGTGCATCAGGAAATACGTCATCCGTTTTGAGAGAAAATATCGATATCCATTCCCGGAAATCAGTCATAGACACAATAAACCGGACCGTGGGAACGGTTTCTGTTAAGTATTACCAGTCATGGAGAAAACAAAACCAACACCTGCACTAGCAAGCGTACAAATCTGCACACACACACACACACACACACACACACTCTTTAGACACCTTTTGTATGCCTCCATGAGTGACATGACTAAGCCTTCCATAGAAGCCCAGTCACTTCCTAAGAGCGGACGTGGCATGCCTGGAACCTGGAGATGGAAATGCTATCGAGAAATTGTGTTTTGTAATTGTTGGCACTAAAGATCTGAAGAAACGATGAAAAAAAAAAAAAAAAAAAAAAAAAAAAAAAAACAAGAGAACAAAAATGAGAGCGGAAGAAAATCAGAAAGTGAGATAGACTGGAGAAAAAAAAACAAGAGGGTTAAATGGATTCCAATAATAATTTAGAAATAGTCGGGAAATACGCACAGAGACGTGTTGAAGAAGAAAACTCCAGGGAGCCGTTTCACACGGCGGTGATGAAAGGATCAAGAAAGTTCTGGTTCCTGATCTAGAACCACAAAAAGAGCTTGAGCTCAAGATGGTCCGGAAAAATCTAATCCCAAAATCCTTCCGGGACTGGAACCAGGAACAGTTTGATGTCAGGCGCTTGCGGGTGGGGTGTAAATAAATAAATACATATACATAAAATCGCCATGGCAACAACATGACCACCATTAACCTCCTGGTAGATGCAGACTTTAATTACTCCCACTCGTAGGTAAACATCTTTAACATTAGTTTCAGTGGAGTTAGTAAATAATATGCTTGATATGCTTTAAAATGAATAACTGTATAAATAAGTATAAATAATATTACGTAAAAATTAATAATAATAATAAACAGTACAGAAATTTTAAGATTTAAAATAATACAATGTTTTGGAAAAGCTACTTCATCTTCCATGTACCTTTCAGAGTTTGAATTTGGATCGTAAAATATGTTATTTAATACACAAATACAACCTTTAAGCGTTGTGTTCGTTTATTTTATTTTTTTTTTTTTTGCATTCGTTTGTTTTTTCGTTTTTTTTTCTTCTCTCACACTGAAATAAAAAATGAATCCATTTTTCCATAAATATGAAAAGATGCATTTTGTGAAGCCCACAAAACACTATAAAAAGGTTCCATTATTTTAAAAAAATAAAATAAAATACTGTGTTGTTGTTTTTAATCGTTACGACTTGTTTCAAGTCTAGAAATCAAACATTCTTGAATCCGAACTTGGGGAAAAAAAAAAAAGCTTAAAAAAATGGGATCAACGTGTGCAGAAATAAATGTTAAATATTCTCATAAATTATAAATATTCTTAAATTGTCCTCCTTCTTTAACATCACGTTCTTGATGTTTTTAAAAAGAAGCACGTATCAGCAGTACATCAAGAAGGAACAGGAACTAACGCTGATCTGTGATCCACACAGTAATTAATCACTGATACATTATTTTATTATTAATTTCAGCCCCAAAAAAAAAAAAAAAACAAATCTGAAAAACAAGCAAAAATATGACTGTTTTTTTTTTTTAAAGCCAAAAAACATCTCTTGTACTTTTTTCCTTCCTTATTTCATGATGAAAGTTTCCGAGTGCGACGTACAGGGACATATAAACCTCTCCACAGCTGTTATTTTTCAGTTCCCAAGTCTGATGACTTGTTATGGTTCCAATCCGATGATCAGATGACTTACCTGCGCTCAAGCACATCTGCTTAGATTAGACTTTATCTACGTACGGTGAGTCAGGGTCCGAGTCAAAGAGTGAAAACTCACAGGCTTACCTTCGTAATGAGCGTGCGGTACTCCTCGACCTGATGGTCGTTGTTATGGCAACCAGCCAGGAGTTGCCACACCTCCCCCCTGAGGGCTTCGGGGACGCCGCTGCGGACGAGCGCCGGAAGCGGTTTGGGTCGTACGGCCAGGTTCATGTGCCTGAGAGTGAGGGGGAGGAAAACGCCACAAAGAAGTAAAATTACGTTTTTATCAACAAGTGAAGCGAAGCAGCTCCATAAGAATCTGGAGAAGTTCATTTATAAAACTTTAAAAGACGGTCCAATGTAGACTCTACACTGCGTCAACAAACCATCAATAAACGGTCAACTTCCTGTCAGGTGACCATCAACCAACCTATCAACTCATTCTATTAAAATAAATAAATAAATAAATAAAAGCCAACAGGTTCTACAATAGCACAGCGCTGATTAATTCTCAAATCTGATGATTATCTCCAGCTATAAATCACAGGTGATTATCTCCAGCTATAAATCACAGGTTTGTGTTAACGTTATCGTTTCTATAGTAACGGCTCATTCACAGGGACTCGTACGCCGAACGCGCCACTGACAATAAACGTATTAAAGAAACGTGTAATCTCTGATATGGTGAAGTTTTCTGTAATTTATTTATCATTCATGGAAGGAGTCTCCAGTGTCAGCGCTCTGTAACAGTCAGAGGTGAAGTCGTAATTTCAAGTTTTCCGACATCTTCAGGACAGACGAGTTTACGCTCCGAGTTTCTCGGTAACACGACAAGCCGCGTTGTTATTTTTGCCTTATTGCCTTCGAGAGAGAGAAAAAAAAGAGGGGCTGGTGAGAGAACAACTGTTTATAGCTGCTATAACGTAAGCGAGAACACGAACACGATATTAAACATAACAGGAAATGGGTAAAGATCATAACGCATCAGTAACGGAATAAAACATTTGGGGATGTGCTGTTCTAGGAAAGTAATCAACGATCAAAGTAAATCAAATCAATCATCAGTGAAAGTCAGGATGGTAAGAGTAACTGCACTTCATCACACCACCTTGGCGTTGATTATTTTACTGTAACAGCACGACACACGCAGTGTTTTATTCCTTATTTGAGAAACTGAAAATGCCGATGTAAGACAGATAAAATCTGATTTCAAAATTCTTAAGATTCTAAATCCTGCTTAACTATTTTCATATTATTTAGGTCTGAATAACACCTTTATTTTTTTTTTTAATAAATATAAATTTTTTTGAGGACAAGAACTTTCTGAACGTTCACTCAGACACGTAGATAAATTCCCGAGCGCGGAATATGAATGTAAAATTTGTTAAAATATTTTATATTCAACACGGTCAGATCTAACGGATCAGAATGGAAACAGAATAAAGAAGTAAAAGTAAAAGAAAAGCGTAATGTAGGAATATTGTGGAGGAAGTGATGACTACACCAACTGCCGCTGGGAAAGAGTTTAATTTTAATTTATTTTATTTTATTTATTTTATTTATTTAATTTAACTGGTTATGTATCCCACGACTATAACACACAATAACTCATGTTCTGAGTGCCATGTAAGAGGAAGTAATCGTCACACACATTCCACCCATGTGACCCTGCAGCCTCACACACACACACACACACACACACACACACACACACACACACACTTCCACCTCTGTTTTCAGGAACATATCATTTATGAACTCAAGGGTTTATCGGTGAGGTCATATTGTTTCCTTCCTTCTGCGTCTTATTCACATGAACTATGTGCTTTAAAGACCGGAATTGGATTCCGATATTAAAATCAGACAGAAGCAGGACTGAAAACGTCTAATTTCTATAACCATAAAAGCTTCGTGAGACTCTTCAAGAAAATACAAATGTATTCAATTTTTTTTTTTGTATAAAATGAACAAGAAAGATGAACTGGAAGGAAAATGCGCTCCTTTGAATAAAAGTACTTTCAGGAATAGAAATCAGAGCAGGAACGATTTAATACAGATTTAATACAGAATAAATTACAGATTAAGGTCATAAATGTATTTGTGAATAAGACAAATTATAATATTACAGATGCATTAGCCACTTTTTTTACTTTCCAAACTATTATTAGGCCTTTTTTTAATCAGTCTTTCAGTATGTAAATGTTTGTGTAAGCAAAAACGAACTAAAGATTTCCGAGATTTCAGATTTACAAGATTTTTGGATATTTTGCTCATTCGCATTTTGGCGACGCCCACAAAACTCCATAAAAGGTCATGCTCCCACAGAAGAGGAAATAGAAATGACAACTAAACTGCAGCGTAGTAACGTAACAGCACGTAGCTGGGGGAAAAAAAGGCAAAAATAAAGAGACAGATTACAGAAAAGTGCACAAAAAAAAGTGTAAATTTATACACACACATCAAGAGCACAGACTTTTTCTCCGAAACTCCATGTTTTTTTACAAATACCAAATTTCTTGTTTAAACGCTCTTATGAACGATTTATGAATAAATTTGTTCATCTCCAGCTTGATAAATGAGGCCCACTGTTTTTATTGTTGTTATTTTTGTTAACACTGTCACCATTTTTTCTTTCTTCTCGTTGGTGTAGTTGTTACGAGTGGAGAAAATAAATTAAAGATTTATTTTAAGGGTCAAATATTAGAAATAAATTTAAGATGTAAAAAAGTAAATAATACAAAATACACAACATCTTCCTTTAATTTTGTTTTTACGTAGATGGACAGACAGACAGATAGATAGATAGATAGATAGATAGACTTATTTATTTATTTATTTATTTACATATACTGTGAAGCACTTCAAGCTCCATTTTGTATGAATGAAATGTGTTAAATGTGTTAAATATAATTTTTATTATAGTTTCTATTAGATAAAAAGTTCAGGTCTGTGATTGGAGACATGGGAGAACTCACACACACACACACACACACACACCACACACCACACACACTCTCCATGTGGCACGGCGGCAGCCGCAGTCTGTAATTAAATTCCAGAGTTTTTTTAATTGAATTAATCTCGAGGTTTTGATTAAGAACAATGAGACTAATGGTGGCGGGAAATAATCTTAATAATAAGAGCTTTATCTGGCTCTGACCATCCCTCCTTTCATTCTCTCTCTCCTTCCTCTTCCTCATTTCCCTCCTGTGAACGAGTTCTCAAATTAGAATAGTCTGAGTGTGTGTGTGTGTGTGTGTGTGTGTGATGTCAGTGGTAAAAAAAGAATGTGACATAAGAAGATGAGATTGTGGTTGACGTGCCGTGATTCTCAGAGTGTGTGAATGTTAGAATTTCGTAAAGGGGGTTAAACCGCGGCTTTACAACCGCATGCGTGTGTGTGTGTGTGTGTGTGTGTGTGTGTCTCGCCAGGTCATGCTGCTCAAGGACAATGCAGCAGTGGTCTACACACACACACACACACAGCTACCAAATCAACTCAGCAAACCTTATTTTTATTTTTGTGAGGCTCTCATTTTTTAGCCCAAATTCAGCACTATTCATATACAGCTGAGTGCAAAAGTTTGTACACCCTGTCCCATCCCTGAACGTCTCCCTGGATTAGATTTAGAGTGTAGAAATGGGAAATAATAAATATACAATGCACACATACATATGCATAGAATGTAAACTAGGGCTGGACAACAGGACGATATAATAATCGACATCGCGATAAACTACGTCACTAATTCAGAAATGAATCAATCAGATAAATCGGTAGAACTTTAATAAAGTGACCGACGGGTGCAGCGCTATTGTCCACGACTACTACACACTACAGCAAAAACTATCCAAATAAATTCCTCAGAAGAAGAAGAAGAAGAATGGAGAAAAAGGAGAGGAAGAAATAAGGAGGAGGAGGAGAAAAAGAAAGAAGGAGAAGGAAGAAAAAAACAGAGAAAAGGAGAAAAAGGAGAAGCAACAGAAGGAGATGAGGAAAAGAAGAGAAGAAAAAAAAGAAGGAAGGAAGGAAGGAGGAGGAGAAAAAGAAGAAGCAGCAGAGGGAGAAGAATAAGATGAAAAAAAAGACAGTAGGAGGAGGAGGAGAAGAAGAAGAAGAAGAAAGGGGGAAGAGAAGAAGAAACAGAAGGAGATGAGGAAAAGAAGAAGGAGGAGGAGGAGGAGAAGAAGAAGAAAGGGGAAGGAGGAGAAGAAACAGAAGGAGATGAGGAAAAGAAGAAGGAGGAGGAACAGGAGGAAGAGAAGAAGAAGAAAAGAAGGGAGGACGAGAAAAAGAAAAAGAAGAAGCAGAGGGAGGAGAATAAGATGAAAAAGAAGACAGTAGGAGGAGGAGGAGGAGAAGAAGAAGAAGAAGAAGAAAGGGGGAGGAGGAGAAGAAACAGAAGGAGGAGAAAAAGAAGACACTAGGAGGAGGAGAAGAAGAAGAAGAAGAAGAAAGGAGGAAGAGGAGAAGAAGCAGAAAAATAAACAGAAAGGAGGAAGAGGAGAAGAAGAAAAGAAGGGAGGAGGAGAAAAAGAAAAAGAAGAAGCAGAGGGAGAAGAATAAGATGAAAAAGAAGACAGTAGGAGGAGGAGGAGGAGAAGAAAGGGGGAGGAGAAGAAGAAACAGAAAGAGATGAGGAAAAGAAGAAGGAGGAGGAACAGGAGGAAGAGAAGAAGAAGAAGAAAAGAAGGAAGGGGGAGAAAAAGAAGAAGCAGCAGAGGGAGAAGAATAAGATGAAAAAGAAGACACTAGGAGGAGGAGGAGAAGAAGAAGAAGAAGAAGAAAGGGGGAGGAGGAGAAGAAACAGAAGGACATGAGGAAAAGAAGAAGGAGGAGGAACAGGAGGAAGAGAAGAAGAAGAAAAGAAGGGAGGACGAGAAAAAGAAAAAGAAGAAGCAGAGGGAGGAGAATAAGATGAAAAAGAAGACAGTAGGAGGAGGAGGAGGAGAAGAAGAAGAAGAAGAAGAAAGGGGGAGGAGGAGAAGAAACAGAAGGAGGAGAAAAAGAAGACACTAGGAGGAGGAG
>CM075019.1:22193173-22201209 GCA_037576675.1 Pangasius sanitwongsei | reverse complement strand
AATGTTTTTGTACTGAATCAATAATGTAGAAGTCAGAAAATAAACATCTATAACAAAGTCTGTACTAAAAAAAAAAAGGGGCGGGGGCCAAGACTTTTGCACAGTACTGGAGCTAAAGAGAGAGCAGCGAAGCTAATGATCTGCTATTGTAATGGACGACACACCCCTGGGGGCGGGACACACAGTACTGCACTGTAAACCCCAAATCAAATGTTTTTGTACCGATTCAATAATGCAGAATAAATATCTGTAACAAAATATATACTAACGATTGATACATTTATGAAATGTAAATGTCAGTTGAGACAGAGTTAAGTTATTTCTTAATATATTTTTAAATAATTTTACTTTTATTTATGTTATAAATGTCAGTTGAGACAGAATTAAGTTATTTCTTAATTTAAAAAAAATATGTTATATAATATTTTTAAAATAATTTTACTTTTAAGTTTCATTTTTGTTGATATTTTCAATATTTATTTTACTTTATTTTATCTTTATTTTATTCTTATTTTATTCGAATGTGTACTTGTGTCTCGTCTTTTATGTATGCTGCTGAAATTACTTCATAAACATGATTATTTGTAAAAGTATAAATCACAGATAAATGGTCATTAATATGAAATGTGGCTGTGTAAACACCTGGCTGTGACTGAATGGAGATGATGGAGATGGTGGCGTGTGGACGGTATAGCATGAATCCCACGGCCTACGCTGAGGTAGATGATCAAATTTCACATCCCTTAAACTCTCTTTATGCCACTTATACAGACCAGATGGGAATCAAAAGCTACAGAGAAGGCAGAGTGCTGGTGTTAAACTCAGAGTAGAGGTGGTGGTTTTTTTCATCCCACGTGGTTTGTGATGTTTTCTAAACGAAAAAATCATTCATTTAAACCACTTTTGAGTCTAGGATTTGAATTTTGTATATATGAAATTCCTATGTAGATCTTATTCACTGTTTAGATGTTTGAGACCTTTTTGACTGCTGAAATCTGTGAAAGCTCGGTAAAAAAAATTTTAATCTGAATTTTAGGCACTTAATTTGAAATGACTCCGGTAGCAAAATCCTATTTTTAATCTTTTTGGTTTATCATTTTCAGTATACTGATGATGAACAAATGAACACACCACGTAAACACCCAGTACGCTCGCTTATCAATGAACACAGGCTTCCTTTGTCCTGCAAGCTTCATATCTGACCGCCTATCCCCCCCCCCCCCCCCCCAATCAGCATGAGAGTAAAAAGCCCTGCTTCTTTTTATTGTCTTATATCGCCACCTAGTGGAGAAATAAGACACTACGGCTAACCTGCATGGATTTCAAATGGATTCATGACCAGTAATATTCATAATCATTTAAATAAAACAACATTAGATCAGGCATTTTCAAACTAAATGTTACAGCCAAAGATTTCTGAATCCATTTCTAAATAAAAAACTTTTACACTCAACCAGAGAAGATTGATATTTTGTGTATTTGCAGTTGTAGTATACTCCTAATCTCTCCATCTGCAGTTATTTATTATTATTTATTCATTAAACAGTACAAGTGTGTTTGCATTTTATTACTGCTCAGTAAGACTTATAAATCACATAGCCTCATCATATATTAATTTTAATATATTAGTGTATTTTTTTTTTACACTTTAATTGTAAAATTGTAGATTATGTTTTAAATTCGTAGCCTCTGCAAAACTTTAAACCTCACTTTAACGGATTAATTCAATTTAACCAAATAATCATATTCACAAAAAAAAAAAAAAGTATTTTGGTTGCACAACATATTTCAGAAAAAATGATCAAGAGTCTAAAAAGTACATTAGATTTACCAGTTTCAAATAAAGTATAGAAAATAGAAAATTCATATTAACAAATTTATATTAACATATCAATAAATTTCTGTCCTTGCTGCCCAAATAATTATAATCCTGTTACAGTTAAGGTTTTGAAGACCATAATGTGTTTGTTTGTTTGTTTGGTTGTTTGCTTTTTACATTAAATAATGACTTGCTTGGTGCACTTTTACTTTCAATATGCAGAACATGCAAATAAAAAGATAACCCCGCCTCCTACATACCCCGCCCCTTTACATATTTGAACATAATTAATCTCAGTAGCAGTCATATTATTATTATTATTATTATTATTATTATTATCATTATTATTATTATTTATGTGTCTAGTCATGAAGAAAAGCAGTTTTTGGCTTTTTACCATAATCATGTTTGCATTGCTTTTAGGTCTTAATGGAACAAATCAAAGATTTATGAAATATTTATGCACTAAATAGAGCACAAGTCCAATACAATAATGTTTTTGGGCTTTTCATGTCTTATACTCTTATGTCTAGCTTTCTAGTTAGTAGCCTAACGACTATACATACCTATATATATATATATATATATATATATATATATATATATGTGTGTGTGTGTGTGTGTGTGTGTGTATGAAATGTTATATAACGTTTTTAAATTTAATTTCTCAGTACAACACCTCTTATACTTGACCACAAGCTTGGTAGTAATGCATGCATTTGAGCTTTTACTTTGTTAAACTTATCCTCGGTTCTTTTCGGCCATTTAAATTCCCGCTTTCGGCCATTTCCGTCGAATTAAAATGGCCATCATCGTCTATTTCCGTCGACGCTTCGTCATTTTCCGTCCATTCTGTACGTGTTTCCCGTCACAGTTGAACCCAATTCGGGAATTTCCGTCGCTGTTAAATCCCCACCTTCGGCTATTTCCGTCGACATTTAAACTTCGCCCTCGGATGAGGAGAGCAGGCAAGATGGCGGCTGCCCCGCTGTACTGTGTGTGCCGGCAGCCTTATGATCTCAATCGCTTTATGATCGAATGTGACATTTGTAAGGACTGGTTTCATGGCAGGTATGGATATTTATACATTATTAAACGAATTATAATCGGTTGTTAATGAGAAATTATCGCGTTATTAGAAATACAGGCGTAAATCACAACGGCGAGCTAGCAAGGGAGCTAATTAGCTACAGTGCCAGCTAGCTGATTGCTTTATGTTAGAGTTCCTGACTGAGAATAAATAATTTCTATATAAAATAATCTATTTTCGGCTTTAGTGATATTTTATACATTACAGAAGGTATTTATGTTAAGTCGGGTTTAGTTAGCCAGCACTTCCTTGGAGTTTAATGTGTATTGGGTTGCTTGGTAATAATAGAGACAGGACATGTTCATATTTCTATTAAAAATAAACGGAAATAAGCTGTGAGGATGTTTTAGAGATGAATAATAATAATATATAATATATAATAATATGAAAAGTGCCGTGTATGAATGTTTCTTTGTTCAATCGTCCTGTTTAACTACAAACCTTCTACTCAGAAATGTTTACAGTGTTATTGTGTGTGTGTGTGTGTGTGTGTGTGTGTGTGTGTGAGAGTGAGAGAGAGAGAGAGAGAGAGAGAGAGAGAGAGAGAGAGAGAGAGAGAGAGAGAGAGAGAGAGGGGGAGATGGAGACAGTGAAAGAGAGACAGACAAACAGAGAATGAGGTGAGAGAGACAGAGAGCAAGACAGAGAGAAGTCAGAGACTGTGTGTGTGTGTGTGTGAAAGAGGGGGAGAGACAGAGACAGAGAGAGACAGAGAGAGAGAGAGAGAGAGAGAAAGAGAGAGAGAGGGATGACTGAATATGACGAGCACGTAAGCTGACAGACCGAACTGTACAACCTACCAGGTCTAACAAGTGCATGTCACTGTTCCTCACATTCTTCCCTGGGCTTAAGAGAAGGCCGAAACACCTGCAAACACACACACACACACACACACACACACACACACGACCACGCACACACCCGAACACACACACACACACCCGAACACACACACACACACACACACACACACCACAATTACAAACTAAACAGTACTTTTCACTGTTCATGAATCCTATTCACGTATTCATTACTTACATATCCAAAGGCAGCTGTATTTTACTAACTATTCTATCTGTCAGGTTTTTACAGTCTGCGCTGGAACAAAAGTATGTGCACCCCTTCGTTTACTAAACGGCCCAAACATATTTATCAGTGAGAACATCCACCAAAAGTTTTCAGAAGCTGCCAATCAGACTTGTACAACCGTAAGGCGGATCTTTCCTGTCTAAAACCTGCTCGAGTTCATCAATATTTCTGAAATTTTCTCGCCATCTTCAGGTGAAGTCACGACATCTAAAATGGATGAAGGATCTTGTCTTGTGCTGTTTTTAAGCATCTTGTTGTCTTAATAAATTTTAGGATTTATTAAGCGTCATGTGATGGTCCGCTATCCCTGGCAATCTCTTGTAAAAAATGTCTTGATGCAACTTGGGATAAAATTATTTTTCTCAATCCTTAGAAGCAAATCAGCCCTCAAACCACGATGCTACCTCCACCATGCTTCACAGCTGGGACGTTTAGTGTTGGTGATGCCATTTTTTTTTTTTAAAGTATGGTAAAGGAAGCGTCATGGTTTGGAGTAGGGATAGGCAGTATGACAATCCTGATCAATGACGTGACGATGCTCGCATCTCATATACTGTGAGTATCGTCAGTATTTTTTATAACAATTACAAACTAACTAGAAAATTTTATACTAAATCGTTAAAAATGTAAAATGTTAAAACACCTCTGACCTCAGGCTTTTTTATGCAAAGCTCCTATTTTGCTGGAAATTTGTTAGTAGTCCTACAGCAGATATAAAAAGTCTAAACGCCCTTGTTAGAAATGCAGGAATGTTATGACGTTAAGAAAAAAGAAAAAGAAAAACGGATGAAACCAAATGATGTCGTGTGTCCTACAGAAACGGCTGATCTTTATTTGAGGTTAATTAGAATCACTTCATCAACATGGTTTATGTTGGTTTCATTTTTTCTGACATCACAGAAACCTGCAGTTTTACCAGGAGTGTGTAGACTTTTTACATTGTGATGCATATCACGTATATCAGGATATACACGTAATTTAAGGCCCTTGTAGCTTATATCGAGCTAGATATAAGCTACAAGTAATTTAAAACATTAAATAAACCGTTCTATGTAAATAAATCAAAATCAATACACAAATTGTGATTTTCTTTGCTTAAGAAAGCGACAATTCACCTTCTGTGGTTTGTATAATGAACACACAGTGAAACTACTGCTAATGTTCACTCTGTCTGCATTAGCAAAACATTATAGACTAATAAATATTCAACTGCATTTGAATACTCATGGATTTTGAAAGCCCTGGCTCACTCACACACACACACACACACACACCTTTTCTTTTATCAGAAAACATTCTGATTTGTTTTCGGTTAATACATATGAACGACACACAGCTGTCTTTAGTCTAAGAGAACAAAGATGGAGGGAAAGAAAAATCCATCTGTCACGTTCGCTTCTTCGGGGAGGATTCGGAAAACAAGCACTCATTAAAAGCTGCGCGTTTATCATGTCCGAGTTAAACGGTGCTGAGAGACGGGAGAACATTTGTAGAAGACGAACCTCTCGATGGCCAGCTCTTTGTTAGACGTCTGTTGGACGTAGATGACGATCTTCTTGTCCATCCCAGGACGAAGCTTGAAGCTCTGTCTGTCCTTGTCCTTTGACACGGCGCTGTTAAGAGATACGGTTTAAAAAAAGTTTGAGATTTGTTGGAAGTTTTGGTGTAAGAGCATTTAAACATTTAAATTTCGTTTGATTTGTAAATTCATCCATGTGAAGCTCAGTAATATTGTATTATGGTACTGTAGGGAATAAGACTCTTATCCATGTGGCGCTGTTACAGTAAAATAATCAGTGATGGGAGGGTTTGATAAAGCGGACTTCAAAGCTTCAAACCTCAAAGCTTTTTATTCGTCTTATACCACAGCAATTTATCAACACTGAACATTTCTATTTATTAAAAAAGATCATGCATTTATAGTTGCATTTAATGTTCATGAAACAAGTTCTCATTTACTTCACAGCAGCTATAAACAGTCGTTTACCAACTCACCAGCCTCTTTTTCTCTCTCTTTCAAACTTAAAATGCAGTTTGTCACGTTACCGAGAAACCGCAAACAAAAGCGCGAACTCCCGTCTCTGTCCCGAAGATGCCGGAAAACTTAAAGTTACAGCTCTTACAAAGCGCCGACACTGGAGACTCCTTTCCGTAAATGTTAAATAAACTTCTCCTTACAGAGAACGTTCACCATATCAATTTTTTTTAAATCCATTTATATGGAGCGTCCTCTGTATAAATCCCTGTAAATGAGTTGTTGCTATAGAAACAATAAAGTGTTAGGAAGAAACCTGCACTATTGTCAGAGCTGCTGTTATAGAAAATTAATCAACACCTCCTGACCAATCAGAATCCAGAATTCCACAGCGTTGTGGTTTAAGAAATTGATAATGAAAAAGTTATATTTCTACTTATCCACTTTTTATGTCTCTAAGCACTTTTTTTTTTAGTTCTTCTACTATTTGCTTTGGATTTTTTTCCCCACATTTATTTTGCTGAATGATGTTTTCAAACCATAAACACACTCCCTAAACACTCTGATATCTTTTTTATCTCTTTCTCCAGCTCTGTGAAAGGTCACTATTTTCTGGTTTAGGGCGTGTGAAAGATTTTTTCCTGATTCCCACTGCAGCCTTAAATCGACTGCTTGAGAATTTTCAGCCCGTTTGAACATTTCACGGCTTAAATAAGACAAAGTCGTTAGACACCTTAACGAGACTCCAGATAAAATAAATCAACTGGAGCACATCCATGGGAATGCAAACTTTTGAGCAATTTTGGCACTGCTGACTCAGTTGCATTGCAGTGACAGTTTGAGTGAAGGGTTGAGATTATTTCTGTACTACTTTTTACCACTTTACTGCAAGTCCACATACACTCACTCAGAGTCTGTCAAACACACACACACACACACACCCACACACACACGTTTGTGTTGCCACACGGTGTAAGCAGCACAGCACGGTGCTGAGGTACAGCCTAAAAATAAGCTTCTTTTCCCGGTTCAGTGATGACATTGCTGTTTCGGTAGGAAAGTCTGCCTCCATCTTTCAGTCAAAAGTGAAAAGCTGAGCTGGTGTTTTACTGCTGATGAAGCTCCACACACACACACACACACACACACACACACTTGTTCTATTTGCACCCATAATGCTGCCTGTGATTCTGATTTTATTATAAGTCACGCACTGGTGGATCAGTGGGCAACGGAAAACAGCTTAAGTATGATCAAGAAGAACTTTCGATTATAATTTTCAATTCATCATCTGTCCTTAGACTCTTCATCGTAAACAAATGATAAGTACTTTTATTTCGCTAATATTTTAGCAAAATATTTTTCTTTGAAATAGATCTGAATTCATCTTGTAGCTCTTTGGTTCGATATTTTTAAACTCCTTATTGAAGAACGTTTGAAAAGTCTATGGAAAAAAATGAATAGGGAATTTACTTCTTTAACCAACGCCTCGGAAAAAGTGGACGGTCCATGTTGAGCTCTAAATACATCAGGTTTTTGTCAGCCATTTTTAACAGTGATGTAAAGAATAATAATTTAAATATGATAAATATTTGGTTATGATTCACACTGCAGCCAATCAAAGAGTATTGTTTAGAAGTGTAAAAGTTTTTAATCAGCTTTTGTTATAAAATGAAATGAGTAGTGGAGAGGAAGCAGAGTTACTGCTATCACCATGAGGATGATTATTTTCCTAAACCAGCATGTGTGGAAACGTTTTATTCCCCTTATAACACTGCAGTTTGCCACGTAGCTCGTCATGTTACCGAGAAAAGCGCAAACTCCACTGTCCTGAAGATGTCAAAAAATAAAAATAAAAAAAAAAAAGAACCGAGTTACAGCTTTACCTCTGACTGTTACGAAGCACTGACACTGGAGACTCCTTCCATAAATGTTAAACAAACATCTCCTTACTGAAACCCATCTTAACGATTCACGTGGAACATCTGCTGTGTCACGTCCCGTTACTATAGAAACGATAACGTATCTGTGATTTGCAGCTGCATGACTGTCAGAGCTGCTGT
>CM075019.1:22185673-22188173 GCA_037576675.1 Pangasius sanitwongsei | reverse complement strand
CAGAGACTCCAGGTACGGAGAGAGTGACGTCGAGGGGCAACTGGCACTGGCTGCGAAGGATGCTCATCATCCGCAGCGCCTCCACCTCACTGCGGGGGGCGTTAACCGATGCACAGCCCAGGTACGTCAGCTTACTGAACACCACGCTGTCCTCGTCCAGCAGCGGCGTCCCCGGACTCATCGCCGAGCTCTCGTCTAGAGATAAAAAAACGATCAGTAGCAGCACATCATGAACCTGTTTGCTGAAGAAGTTATTACATCATAAAATATTAGAACCAATCAGAATTCAATATGCAAATACAAGTCATGCAGCACCAGTTTACAACATGAAGGAGGTGTAGTGTGTGTGTGTGTTACTTTCCAATTAGCATATTCCTAAAATCTTGACTTCTTGGTGAACATCTTGGTACTTCTGCGAATTTTTTTATTTTTTCACTGTCATCTTCATAAAATTGCAGTTTATTAGGAACACAATGAACCAACACTGAGGTATTTAACTTATTTAGGCTAATCACTAGCTTGTAGTTTGTCTCTTGTGGACGTATAGCAAGATACTGGGCGTGGCCTGTCCACCTTCGCTTAGCTAAAACTAGCTAGCTTGACACGAATTAAATAACGCACTAATCAATGTGAAAATCGAAATTTGGTTGTGTGAGTTACGCGTTACGTGCTCGGCTTCGGTGCTAGCTCTGTTCTCTGCGAGGAATCGTCGGAACAATCGTTTGGATTTGGCGCTTTATAGTGTCATGCCTGATTTGCATAAAATTGTTTGTATACAGAGTTTTCTCTGTTTGACAAACAAAAGCAATGGCTCCTCGCACCCGGCTGAGCTCCCTGAACGGGCAGCACGATCTCCAGTTTCGGAGGTACAGGACAGGGTTGAGGCGGGGCCGCAGTGGTGGGGTAGCCCTGATCCACCCTGTCCACGTGGTCCGGTCCGGGAGTCACGTCAGCCACCGACGGGTCCATCAGCACATCCTCGAGCTCCCTCTGCAACTGCTGCTCACTGCCGTTCCCCACAATCTGCCCACACACACACACACACACACACACACACACACACACACACACACAATAAACACATCATTACATATAATCGACAGCCTCCAAAGCTGTCACACAAACACATACACACACACATACAGACTCCACCCAAATTTTCACCAGATAAGAAAAATGCAATCAAATCCAAATCTTCGGATTCGTTTCTGCTCCCTGATGATTAGTTTTTATCCGGTAATTTGTGCTTGATACGTCGCTTATGTGATTGGCCAAATATTAGGCATGTAAGAGACAAAAGATCAAAGAGTGTTTTATCCTGTCTTTGATTGTAAACATTTGATTGATTTATTGAATAAATTACGTTCCTAGAGACTTAGTAAGACGATCACCTCTACAGGAAATCAGTACTATGCAATACTCTGTCTAAATTAAGTTTAAGTTTAAACAGTGTTTACATATTTAACACTTCTTATCCATTGATAATTAAGATAATAAAAAAAATCGGGAGTTTGGGTAAGATGTATTAACAGCACAATCTCATACTTATTAAAATAAATAAATAAATAGATAGATGTGTTTAACATAAATAGAGACTTTCTCAGTAATTCTGTAAGATACTGATTTGGGGGGCGGGGCTACATCTGAACTCAGTTTGTGATGTCACTAATTAAGCCTGGACCAATCATATCTGATATGCAAATTATTAAATGTAAAACTTGAATGAACCTGACACTCATGAAATCATGGACTTTTAATATAAATTATTAAATTATCTTATATAAGTAGGCTACTCTCATGAACCTAGTTCTTAATAGTCATTCTGTGTTGGACAGATCTATGAAGTCTCGAGTAAATAGTCTTCATTTATTTATTTTTTATCTATTTACGGTGACATCCAAGGGGACGCAATTGCGTACAGTCAACGGAAATCTCTTTTATCTGATTGGTCACATATCATAAATTTGAAACAAGTTTAACTATCATTTAAGTTCTTGCCGCTCGATATCCCACAATCCTTTTGTGGGAGCTAGCGAGCATGACACGCGCGCGCACACACACACACACGCGCGCACACACACACACACACACGCACACACACACGCGCATAGACGGGGGAGTGTGTGTATACGCAAACTGCACGCATCAGAAGAGCCGCCAAACAAACCCATGAGGACAACCAACAGCCAATCACAGATACTCAACCAAATCACAGAAAAGGAGCAAGAACATGAGAAGAAAGCAAGAAGATCGTTCTTTTCCACCAACAAGGTGCTCACTGTGGTGCTTTTGTGCATTTTTGTATTGTTTTTTTTTATCCGTTTACAGTAACATATAATGTTTGTATGTTAAACAAGTTAGTTCCTGTTTTTTTACGTGAAAGACTAAAGGTTCTTAGCCTTCTAAAAGGGTTCTCCTTGGAGGACTAAAGGTTCTTAGGCTCCTAAACAGGTTCTACTTCGAGGACCAAAGGGTTCTTAGGCTCCTAAAAGGGTTCTAC